>JABFQD010001844.1:0-16887 GCA_022817045.1 Psix sp. ZL-2020 | reverse complement strand
TTCTGCATCTAAAAAAGTTCAAAAAGTTATTCGCAAATGATGAAAAATTGAGGCATCTTACTATCGTATAAATAAACTCAAATCTGGTCCCATAAGGTATTTAAATATAATATTCAAGTGAAAAAAAATGGGACATATGCATTGTCCCAATATTCATAAATTCATCTCAAGGCCCATAACCCGTTGGTACATCAAATTTAAATAATAAAAAGTTAGATGTTATGATTTTTGCATTATTAAAATCAAATTTATTAAAACATGATATAGCAACATGACGGAAAACAATACTAACAATAAATCAGCTGGGACATTTTATTACAATTTGGATAACTTCATTTCAGGCTCTAAATCAAGTTACAAAAACATTTTTAAATAACCAAAAATAAGAACGATTATAATTTTGATAAAGTCAATAAAAAG
Source organism: Psix sp. ZL-2020 (assembly GCA_022817045.1). NCBI lineage: Eukaryota > Metazoa > Arthropoda > Insecta > Hymenoptera > Scelionidae > Psix > Psix sp. ZL-2020. Next base: position 16,467 of record JABFQD010001844.1, on the reverse strand, counting down.
ATCATAACTTATTTGAAAATAAAACATTCAATTGATTAAAAAATAGAATATTTAAATACAAATTTGTTAAATCTACTTCAAGTCCCATAATCTGTTAAAAAATCATACTTAAAATGTTGTCACTTTTTCAACCCGATGGCTATATGAAGGGTATAAAAATGAATTAGTACCAGTAAAAATTTGATTTTCAAAGCGATATAAATTATCGACAAACGCATAATACAGCAAGATCTTTTCAGAAGTCGTCTATCGTGTTTCATATCTATTTTCAACGAATATATATTCGAATCCAACGGTCATTTGAGTTTCAACTTCCCTTTCCGAGAAATTCGATCGTGGCTAATTTTTTACATTTAGTTTGAAGAGCCTCCGATGAATTTGTTCTATAACTTTCTGCCATAGTAAATCAGCGGAGAGCATCACGGTGTAGCTGAAGAATAAAGAATCTCTCGGTCACGATTGCGTTGAACGTGGGCACGACTCTTCGGGTACGTTATTGGGATCAAGAAGCGCCGTTCTGACAAATGGCGTCGCTGGCATTGTTGCCGGACCCAGCGCACGTTCGGGCCCGAAAGCCGTAAATCTGCGACGGGTAAATGACGCAAGACTGACGGATCCCGTGACAGTTTTACGATGCCGGATGAAAGAACGGTAGAAGAAAGCTAGAAAAAGATCGAATAAACAAATGCCGATCTCGGAAAACTATTCTCCAGATTTTCCCGTACTCCTGTAACTGAGAATTTAATCGATTCTGGAGAAACCGACGAATCAAATTTGCGGCTCATTAGCGAGCTTCTCTGAATAAGATACTTTGCCACATAATCAATAGAGCGCGTTTTTTCTCATTTCCGTCCGGATGGTGACAGTTTTCAAGAACGCGTGATTCTTGAGTGATTTATGAAATTATTTACTGAGAATGGATGATGATATAATAGCCACCGTGCAGCTGGGAATTGAATCAATGGCGCACAGCCGCGATTGTGCCGATCGTGACCTTCGTGGGCAAAGACAAGGTTTTACGTGGAGTCAAATGGTTATTAAAAAGTGAGAGATATAAGCGGAAGATTATGGTCATAAATCAATTTTGATTTGTTGATTAAACGAGCGGAGACTCGATATTAACATGATTTCCGAAAAGAGAAAAGAATTTTATTTTATTTTACTGGAACTATTCGACCGATTTAAGAACTCAGGAGACACGTTAGGGGATCTTAAATTACAAAATGTGCCATTTCTTTTTATACCGCGAGTTAATTAATTGCGGAAGAGTTTCGTGACCAGAGAGATATGATGAGATAATAACAGAGTGTACCATATCAGAGATAACATAATGATACTTAACGACATAATTCCATTGTCTGCAGATAAAGCTGGATTTACATCATTATGTCGTCAATTTAATTGGTTTTGTGTTATTTTTGCAGAACAATAGTAGCAAAGTTCAAAAGAAATATTGGGAACGAGACAGGAAATAGATCAAATCAAAGATGGATTGATGTTGGAAAACAATGTAGGTCCATTGTTCTCTATCGGGATTACATTGTAAATTTCATTGCTGTTGCTTGTAGAACCAGTGTCTTTCAGCTTTTGTTAAGGAGCCCTATCAGGAACCACAGCAGATAAATCCCCGGATTTTGTTTCTCGCCAAACAAGTGTTTTCAATCGTATAAATGAATAAACATCAAGAAACATGTTTGCATAGTTCCGTTCCAAACGAACTTCCAATGGAATGAAATCGTCCGACAATAAGTGTAGAAAAAAGGTGTGGATCGCTAAATGGCGATCGAGCTTGGCCGATCAATCGCAGCGGTCCCAAGATGGCCGACACAGGTACATGCATGAGGCATACGGTTCGAAAAGGAAACGGATAACCGTCTGAGAAGGACGACGCAACACGCACACAGACGCAGAAATAAGGCCTCGCCAGAGCAAAGACTTGGCATAAATCACTCCCGCTCCGATCTCGACGAGAACGCGATCGCAAATAGACCTCGGTCTAAGAGCTCTACGTGCTCCCAGAAACGTTGCGATCGCGCTGATTCGATGCTTGTACGTGTTTGAGATGACTTCGGAATTAACGAACAGACGCTCGAGTTTGGTTAGAAACTATCCTGATGAGTTACTTAGATTAAAACTCGAATTTCGTTTTAGTTAAATATCATTTTAAACTCATAATTATGAATTAGTAGATGATCCACTGATTTTAATTATGTTCAATGAAGTTAAAACAAAGGGCGTTCTGTTTATTTACCAACACATAACCTTTGACCTCAATAAAAACCAATGTTGTGGGTCAAATGAAACATATGATGCTTGTTTGTTTATAAAAACAATCGCTGTAATCTCAAAAAACAAATACTTTGGGTTAAATAAAACAAAATATGGTTGTATGTGTACTAAATTCAAATAATAAATAAAATAAAAAACGCGTATTTATTTGTGTAACGTACAACTTGATTGATGAAAACCATGATTATAGATTTAAATAAAGTAAACAAATTTTGTTTCCAGCTTTTACTATTTTTTATGTTAAAAAGAATTGTTTATCTAATAAAATACTATATAACTTTTAAGAATTTTTATTGATACGTTTTTTGTATTTTTGGTTTTTATGTTAATAAAATAAATGTTTAATTTATAAGCAATATGTTTAACTTTTCAAATATAATTATTTGTTTTCATTAGAGCTTATTTAATTTTCACCGTAGTGAGAAGTACTTTTTTTCTAGAGTAATAATTTTACAACAAATAGGAGCAAAGGCCATTATTATTTTTTTCATATTTAATTTCTCGGAAACTTCATTGTTATTACCTATGATTTATTAAATCAAATTCTAGAACATTGAATTTTGAGCAAAACAAAACGTTATTCATTTTGAAAGGGAAACCCGTCACTCAAACCGAATAATAAATAGTCGAATTCATAACAAATGAAAAAAATTAATATATATTTAATTTCAAAAGAGCGGTGAATATTTTTTCCGATGCGAGAGTCGAATAAAATCGCGGCGATTCTCGGAATGAGTGAGTATGTTAGAAAATTTATAGCGTCAAATGAATGACGACAAATTACAATAAAATGTAGCGGAATACAACAAAGTACGATAAATCTGACATAACGCACGGAAATAGAATAAAAGTGTGACAGCAGCCGAATAGAAATTACAATAAATCTACAGTCCTACTGGAGAGAAAGTGTTGCTTTATTCCTTTGTGCCGAATCTTACCCTAGTTTTGACGTTTACACGTATATCATTCCCCCAGTGTCATTTCATCAATAAAGTTCAACCAGATCGCCATTAAGAAATTTTAATTACAAAAGTGCAAAAAAAATGTATCAGCTTATATTAAATTATTTGTTTAGCAAAAACAAATTTAAACCAAAATTATGCGTTAGAAACTATATTTTAAATTCGACTTTTTTAACTATTCCAGATCCTCATACTTGTCATTCTGCCATAAACAAATTTCATTATTTGAAAGCATTTCGATGCGTAAGAAGTTTTAAGGCTGAAGTAAAAGTTATTTAAATTTGATTGTGCGGTTTTGGATATGAAAATAAAAATTAGCCTTTAAGAAACATGACACCAAAAATTTTCCGGCCGTAAATCAGTCAAACAACTCTTACCGCATAATCAACGGCCTTGACTTTCTTGAAAAGTCAAAACCGAATTAGAAGATGCAGGTCAATTTTCAACCGGTCGTAAATCTTGGCTGTAAAGTTACCAAAAGCATGTCTGATTTAGTTTATAGATGACTTTATCGGTAAAACCAAGTTTTCTCTACCGTTTGGGACACTTTTGCGTAACTCTGCATTTCCACGGAGGTCCCAAAAATGTCCGAAGTAAAAGTAAACCAAATTGTCCCACTATTTGCGGGCCTTTTTCACACTGGCTGACCTGCGTTCTCTCGAACGATAATTAATTTGTAAATTGGATGTGGAAAATAAAACCTTTGTTCTGTTCTTAAAGTACTTCAGTTTGTAATCGTCCAAGAATTTGGAAAGCTACTGTAAGAGTCAGTGGGATATAATTCAAAAGTCAGTGAAAAATGTACTTTTTCCATCGTAGATCGAAAATTTCATTCGAGGGGACTCTTGAATTATTTAAACGAAGGGGAAAAAATCGAAACGAAATATGAGTAAAACAAAAGAAAAGAAATGTTTAAAAGAGATGTTCTTTGGCGAAATTCATTTCCAGAGATCTCTTTATAGTGAGTCGTCATTAAAGCGCGAAAAAAAGTAACCGAACATCTCGGATCTTTCCTCGATCCCGAATTCCGGCAGTCGGGAAATTCGAAGACGATATCGCGATCGTAATCAGAGCTTCACTGTTTTAACGAGAGAACTCTCGAATGGGTTCGTGCCTGGTAGTCCTTGCTTCCTGCGACGACAACATAGATCGACTATGGGCTTCGTCCACTTTTTCCCCTTTCCTCTTTCCAATCGTTCGCTCTTTTTTTCGTTAGTTTCTTTTATCTCACACCCCTCCAACTAAGTCGAAGTCGATATTTATGGCGAGTCTTAGATCTCAGAGCTTCGACACGCTTTGCTGTAGAAGTTGCGACGAAGACAGACAACCTCGGAAAAATGCGGCGGAAAATATTGTCAAGAAAAGAGGCACTGTCCGTCGAATAATCATGATCAGGATTTTCTGTGTAATAAAATGTCTTTTTTTAAGGAGCTATAAACGGGACTTTTTACCGACTGATTTCACTGATCGATAACTTACAGACCCATTTAAAATTTTGATGTAGAAAAGTTACATTGCTAAAAGCATTTTGATGAGAAATAAAAGATTTTATTTCTTAACTTTATTTTATGATAAATTTAACTAGCTGGGAGATTAAGAATAAGTTAGGTGACAAATATTTATGAATATATCATGCATTACATGTTTATTTATACTATGGACTTTTACACAGTTTTTTTTATTTTACAATATTTGAATTTCATCGGAAGTTATTTAATCACGCTAACTACAAATGTATTGAACGTCCATTTGTTAACAACTGATGGTAAGCGAAAATGGTAAATTTAAGTATACACATTTTAACGTACGATTTACTTTTCACTGTTATTTTTCAAAGTTATTTTTAAACCAAAAGAATATCTTATGTAAAATAATCGTTTTACTTATTACCTCCGACTTAAGACATTAATAATGAAAAATAAAGTTAGAAAAACTCTAGATGTTCATCGTAGAAGAAATCATAATATCCTTGACGTATCGTGAAAAAAATAAAAATATTCGATTAACCACTTATTGACACACTTTTCATCTACACTCATCAATGAATAAGTGATCCTTTGCGAGATTAAAATATAATTCACTGAATATATATAAATGCAGTTGAAAAATAAATGAACGAATGTCGCGGTCTTTTTTTCATTGGCGAAATTTTCGGCAACTGCAAACACTGACCCGAGGCTGAATTATTAAATCTTCATTGAAATGTTCCGTCTTTTAACAATTATTAAGCACATAAATATTGCACAGTTCTTTTTTTACATATATTCTTGACTCAGGTCCATCGCAATAATTAGCGTCTCAATCTCGATCTTTCTGCGAAGACTCGATCGACCGTCTGACATTACTGCTGACATCGGAGCAGTTGATAGTTAAATGCCACCGTTATTCGACGAGTCTATTTCTCGGTCGAAATTGTTGATTCGTTATTGCAAAACTGAGACGCAGAGATCTACAAAAATGAGGCATAAATTTGTCTGGCTATATAAATATCGGATGACTGGAATGAGCGAAGACATAAATTTCCGGCAAATCCGAAAAAAGAAGAAACCTCCGAAATTGCAGCGCCGCGCTATAAATTACAAAAAGCATGCGATTTGCTTTCAATAAACATCAATCACACGCGTCTCATTAGCATGTTTATCACAACTGTTGACGTGTTCTCGGAGCGAACTCGCCTACGGGATTCTAACACTGCTCTGTCCGACACTGGGAATCTTCCTCTTGATGTCTGAGACAAAGAACGATTCGTGATCGCTTCATGGACAACAATGATTCTTCCAGGTGAATATAAATCATGAAACTGCTGTCACATTGCGAAGCTTCCTGCGATGTATCATTTTTCGCTGATTCTTTCGTTGATATATTGTGGTAGTATGTACAAAATATGCGTAAATTTTAATGTACTTTTCAAGTTCACGTTTTGAATATTTTGCATGAGAAGATTCATTACAGAATGACATTTTTATTACAATTTTTTTACTTCAAGTTTGTTTTATAAAAGTCATGCAGTAAATAGAAATTACAAATTTTGCATTTATATTAATGATATTTTACTAATCTTTTTTTTTATATCAATATATTGTATTTACATATATCATATATTAAAAGATATCAAAAATATTGTTGTTAAAAAATATTGTTTGAATAATATTTTTAGACGTTAGTTCATAAGATAATTTATGATAAATAATTTTATTCAACTCAACGAAATAAAAAAAATGTTTGGCTTATAGTAAACTAACCGAAAATAAAATATCCTAATATAGTTAATATATGACGATAGATTGTCACAATATATTATCCTAATACCTTGCATAATATTCAAATTTTAAAACTCTTTATTGGCACCGTCATGAGGATGACCCTCGGATGACAAAGATAACCGAGTGGAATATTGGTAGATAGAAAGAGAAAATAAAAGTAACGATACCAACGTAGGTTAATATTCAGGTTAATAATACGACTGTATATATATCAATAATATGTGAATAATGCATCCTACTAAAAATATTAATTAAAAATATACATCTTATACATTCTGGTATCCAACAAGAATTTTTACGGTACTAAAAAACTGGACTTTTTATCTTGGTATATCACGGCCCATTATATTGCACATTCTCCCAGTACACAAAGTTAATATCTAAATATAGTCTTGATAGTATCCATAACAACAAATTTTCGAAAAACTTCCTTACTCATAATTTCGTATAATCGTCTGTGAAAATGATATCATAATTATTCATAACTATAATAATCAATTTACAAACTTTCTTATATCCACGATAACAACGAAAAATCTACATTTTATATGTGAGACTGTTATAAACTAGAAATAACGAAACATAACATATTATAAATGTTTATCATCGAGTTTATATATTATGCATCGAGAAGCTATGTATTTTATACACGTATATCGTAGAAAAAACATACAGAATGGATTTTCAATCATTCCATACAAAGAGAAAAATGCTTTGCGAACTATTGCCTTGATCGATTAAATTTCATCGCATTACACAATCCGTCGAATAATTGCTTACATAACAATTGGCTGACTCCGCCGATGTATTTGATTTATCAGCGAACATTGCATTGCATGACGTCTGTGAACGTAACTATCGAGAAGGTCGTACCTGTGACTTTCTCTTGTTCAACGCGATGATTCCACGTCGATGGTTCGAAGCAAAGGCGAAAGCTGCACCTATGATGTAACCCCGAAATGCTATTGTTGCACCGCAAGCCGGCCGATGCTCGATTAACGACGAACTAGACGTGATATTCCTTTTCGTGACGAAACATGATTACCGTCCGCGATGCCATTTTTCACGGTGCGGCCGTTTCGCCAAATTACCCACTGATAAATAGTCTCGAGGTTTGACGTAGCTAGTCTCATTTATATAGTAAACATCGATCGATTGAAAATAGTATATTATTAATGCAAAATGAAGATTTTATTTTAAGTTGTACTTTTCAATTGGCTCCAATTATATATTATTTATCAATAAAACTTATGTGCGATGGAAATAAATTTTTATGTTGTTTTGCTCGGATTGGTTTCAAATTAGCAATTTAGCAATCGATCAGAAATCGGTTCAAATAAAGTTGGTACATGCAGCGGTAAGAAACGTGACAATTGCTTCCGCCACGATAAAGCGTGAAACGAAATCAAAACGAAGCCAGATGAAGAGATAAGATCTATAAATCCATGCTGAAATGGAAGCTACCGAAATGCGAATGACAAAGAAGTCGACCGATTCTCATTCACGCGTTGCAGCAAGTCAGAGCACCGACGCGTATAACATATTCCGTGCGCGCACGTCATGCTAAAATATTCAAACTGCCATTTAATAAAGTCAAAACAAAGTGTCGCGAGTGTGAATCAGTCATCCCCCATGTGCACGTATAACATTCGCGCGTGATGCAACGCGCTCGACTTTATTTAGAGCACCGGTGCAACTTTTTCAGCATAAAGTCATAAACAGAATGCACGCTCTCGCAGCTTGGATTGTACAAAGTAAAAAAAAATGACTTGAATTTGTAGGTCTTCTGGACGTTTCGAATATTTAAACTTCACGAAAAAATCTCTTATAGTCAATTTATTCAAGGCTATATTCATTGAAGTTCCATTCATCTTACTAATTTTAGCACTAAATTTAGCAAGCTTTTAGTTATTTATTGATTTTTTATTTTTCAAAAAAATGAATCGATTAATTTTAGTAAATAAAAATTTATCAATTTTATTCTACTATAATTCAATTCTGATAATATTATAAGTATTCATTTTATTCGACTAATTCAATTCCACTAAATTCATTAGTTTCAAAAATGATTCAGGTAACAGGCTAATGAAGCTAACTGACTGTTTATATGGTTATGATTATTAGTTTAGAAAAAGTATATAAAATTAATTTAAATGATCGTTTAGTTAATTTTAGTCAACTAAGAGTATAATTGAAAATTAGTAATTCATCATTAACTAAACTGTTTTTATTACTGAAACTCAATTCTTCTTAATTATTATATGAGTATCAGTATAATTGATCGAAAAAAAAATATTAACAGTTTGATTTCAATTAACTAATTCCGCTAAAATTAGTAATAATTAACTAAATGTATGTTGTCAAATTAACACATTAGCGCACGCTAACAACGTGAATTAAACAGAGTTGTTTCTGCGTGTCAGTCAAATATCATTTCAAAACTCTTCCCTTCATTCTCCTTTCACAAATGAAATGAACAAGCTGTTGTCGCAATTCTGCGTTTGTCCACGCTGAAAAGAATTTCCTTTGACCGATGCAACGACCTTGCAACGCAGCGTCGCTGAGATGCGTGCACCTTGCGCTTACAGAGTTGAGATCGGTGTTCTCCGGTTTGGCTGGTTATTCGATATCATAAGAAGAATCACGTGAGAGCCAGCGAGCGCGGATAAACGGACGGACCGATCAGGTTTGGGCAGCTGTCTGCAACCACGTCACTCAAGTTCACCGTCGGCTTTGCGATGGAATGAATGCCTTTCATTATGAGCCTTATCAGCAAACCGATCTCGCGCCTCTCCTCCTGCACACCCCGTGAATCAAACCCTTTCGACCCTCTGCTCTTCGCGTTCTCTCTCTTGTCTCTTAAACGTCGCTTAATTCTGTTGCGCTCACTTCACTCGAGTCGTGCCATATTATCGTTTAACGAACCTGAACCCTTTACCTGCCTGGGCCGTGAGCTTTATTGCGGTCGCGTTTTGTTATGGCAACTCTGCCACGACTCTATCTCAATTGCACGTCAGAGATTAGTTTTCAGGCGAAACAATTTCAATACGATATTCGGGCTGAAAAAAAAGAATGGATCTAGAGTTGCAGATTTTTATCAGTACATCTGATCTAGATTCAAATAAATTTGAAAATAGAAACGTATAGTTATGAGATAAGTAAAACTGAGAAATATTAGAAATTGAAGTAGAAAATAGTTGAATAGAGAAAGTGATATAACCTTTTGTATTGTTGTAATTTGACTATGTCAAAACTGAAACAATTGTAGATCATTTGGTTGAGTCATGATTATTTGAAGTCAAGTTGGTACATCGCATTTTGACAAATTCATCACAAGCCTACATTTAAGATAGCAAAAAAGAGATCGTTGCCTCATTATAGCGTCATATCCGCGTATATGATTGAGTCTTAAATCTTCACCTGAACTATTAATACATTCTACATGAATCACTCAGGCTATCGGTTCGAATGAAAAGTTGATAATCATTTTATGATTGTCAATAAAATACCGTTAACGTTACACGATACGCATTTGCATTAGTAATTACAGCATTTTCAAAAATCAATATCAATGATGTTCGATTCGAAATCGAAATAATTACGACGTAATAATCGGGAGGCGCTGTTACAAATTGCACGATAAAACATAGATAAAATTATCTCTAATTATCGCGCGGAAACTTATCGTTATTAATTGACAAACTGTGATTCATGTGAGAGGCACTGGTTATTAATATCGATAAAGTAATGTGTAATAAAGTCCGTTACTTTTAGATCCGAACGTCGACATAAAAAAATGATTTGCAATAAGCGGCCTTTCTGCGTTACCGAAAGTGCTTTTCGCACGAACTTAACTGTAAATTATGTGATGAGTAACAAACTGTAAATGAATTATGCTAATAGCTCCTTAAACTCAACTTGTTTGATGGGAATTAGTGTCGGTAATATAGATTTTCAAGTTCATTAAAGAAGCCCGCTGAAAGATGCATTATTTTATAATTTTCTTAATTAAATGCAAACTTTTACATGTGACTCGTTAACAATATCCGTAAATTCGTAGAAAGTGTTTCAACAAATATATAACTGAGGATTAGTTACGCATAAAAATATCGAAGTATAAAAATACACAGATATTTGAATATATCTGATTATCGAAATCTCAAAACATCATGATTTTCATAATATTGGATTATATAGAATATCAAAATATGAAATATCAAGATATAAACAAATATTGAAACATAATATTGAACTGTAAACAAATAGCAAAATATTCATTATAAAAATACAAAACAGACTACAAAACAACGATACATATTTTAAATTGGAACACTTTTGGAAATTTCAATATTCAATTCAAACATTAAGATGTTGAAAGATTTTATAATATCTTGATAAACGATTATCAAGGTATCGAAATATCAGAAAAACGATAAATATCATTGAAAATGATAGACAGAATCTAATCACATGTATTATAATATTTCAATTGTCTTGTATCCCTTTCGCCATTTTAATAATTATTCTTTTGTTACTGGATACAAAAGATTGTAACATTTACATTGACTTTGGCGGAATCACGATCGAGGTAATAATAGCAAACAAAAAGATCGGGTTCCCGTGGCTTTCGCGAATACTGAGGTTGGCAACCCTGCGAAATCGACTGCATTCGATCGGGAGGAGAGATTAAAATCGTTTGGATACGTGTTAACGTGTTGCGCATACATGTTATATGCCTGAGTATATAGCGAACAGATTTATGTGGAAGTCAGGATACTTGCAGGTATTCAGTAATAAGTCCTCGACCCGAGACCCGTCCTTGGCTCTCGACGATCTTATTACGAAGTTGACCAAAGATGGATACAGGTGTTTTCATCGAGCCTCTCGTCTAAACATTCGACTTTTACTGTCCACTATTATCGCAACGATCGATTTCGTTGATTTACAATCGGGCAGTCTCCGACAAGCAAAGTTATGAGCCACAGATGTCGCTACCGATTTCCTTCTTAGTAGCTCGATTGGTTAGAGATCGGTACTGATTAGTATTCATTTCAGTACGATATGCATATAAACCTGAAATATCTTGCGTTCGGCACAAAAAATCGGCAATATTGATTGTGATCGGTATTATAAAAACCGATTTTTCGAATAAATCAAAGGAGTTACTTGTTAAATAATCGTTAAAAAAAATGAACTGGCTAAAGGTAACTGATATAAATTTTTACTCACTGATGGTCGATTGTAATAAAAATATCAATCTGAAATTTATGAGAGGTAAAAAGAAAGTATAAAAATTGAAATTCGTCTGACATCAGAGTCAGTAGCAATTTGTGTTGCTAATTTGAGGCGATGTTTGAGGCCGTTTTCTTCACAGGATTGACTGTCAAAGTGGATCGATCCGGTTCGATCGCGAAAACTTGCTTCGATCGTAATGGCAGCCTATCGATGTCCTGACAAGATTGATAGCCCGTTCGACGAAAGGGTAATCCCAATCGCACACATACAAGTGCCTACGCGCGCTCGAAAAAGAGGAAGGTTAATCGTGCATAAACATAGCCAGCCGGTAGGCGTAGCGCGAAATTTGCATGTTAATTTATTCTGCTCCTACGAACTTGCACTTTTCCGTTACTGGCCACTCTCAAAACTCAAAAGCAATCTTATTAAAGATCGACAATCATAATATGAATATAAACATTAGTATATTATTATCGATATATGTAAAAAAAAGTAATATTAATATCGAAATTTCTAAATAACAATTGCGGAATCAGAACATTATTACAATATTCCAATAAATAACTATCAAGAAAAAAATTAAAAATAAGACTACAATAAAAATTTAAATTTTCATATCATAAAATTATCAAAAACTATCGTTATGGAAATTCAAGAATAAAAAAAATAATTATAGATGTTTTATATCAATCCTGTAAACATATGAAAAATTGAAAAATGACGTTATTTTCAGTTTTGTCTAATTAAAAAAAAGAATAAAATTAAAAATTATCCCCCATTAAACTTTTTGTAAAATTGAAAAACACTTCCCACGTTATTTTATAATTTCAAAGAAATAAATTTAAATAAAAAAAATGTCATAATCAAATTACAGTCATTTCGCTTTAGCGAGTAAATCTGAAATTGTCTGCTTTTTTGGCCAGAAAAATCAATTACATTTGCTGTTTCTAATTAATGAGAATCAGACTCTCGAACTCGTCGTAAAGCGTGGCAATTTATGTTAATGCGAGTGACGCAAAAAGTGCGCTGCACAAGAGTTAGCAGACACTGCGGCAGCCGAGTAAATATTTCTCGCGAGAGCGAAAGCGTTATTCTTCCTGCAGTTCCTGTGGGACAGCGAGCTGTGAGATCGAACGCTATACACATACAAGTGTGAGTGTCTCCCAGAAAGGTGTAAATATTTTCTAACTCGAACATGTGTTCTTTGATTTCGCGACGAGCATTCCAAGCATAGTTGATGCGAGCACTAACTTTCTTCAGCGCAGAGAATAAAACCTTCGCTAAGTGACTTGAAGCTATGTTTTATCGAATAATCAATAGAAGATGAACATTCCCAACTTTCAATTTCAAATTTACCGCCAATACTGCAGCTACTTGCTAATCTCTTAGCACCATTTAAATTCTCCATCCAAGCAAAATCTGATCGTTTGAATTTGTTTAAATATGCTTTCAATTTCCAGTTCGTAAAACTTCAAGTTTTAGCGGGAAATTTAAATATTGTTTCTACCCCGATTTCCGTCGGGGTAGAACAAAAGTGACAAAATATATAGTAAACCTCAAAGTATTCGACTGTAAAATCCGACTGTACTTTTCAGGCATAATACAAAGCTTTTCATAGACACTAGATATACATGTATGCGCGTAGTTAATACCAGAGAAGAGAAGAAACAGGACCGGCCATTCTTGATACTCTTTGCGGTTTCGTGCCCGGTCACCGTTAAAGCTCGCGAATTCAAGCGAACTTGCATCGCCGTATAATATTACATCCTATTAAGGATGAAATAACTGTTGGATGAAACGCGACAGAAAATAATAAACGAAACGAGCTGCTTTTCGCCGTGGATGCGTGTCCATGGGCCATTTTCGCCGTCGACAATGTTGCCTTTTCAATGATCGACTCTACTATAATTAGACACTAATAGTAGATGCAGAATCTTTACTAGTACTTTCGATACATTGATTCCACAAAATGACAGGCTTCATACCTTTTTTTTCGCCATTCACATAAAGAATGGCATTTATACGTCGTACATCATGTTCGAAAGTTGAATCTCTCGACAGGTCTGCTATTTGCTACCAGAATTAAACTTTTTGTCGACACAGCGACTACTTTTCCGTAAAAAATTACCTTCGATCTTTTTAAACTAATAATTAACATCAATTTTAAATTTACCGTCAAAATATTGTTTGACGCAAACGCCATCTATTTGTGATTTTCATGGAAACTTCTACAATTAACAGTCACATAAGTTAAGCCTCGACTTGGAAATAAATTTCTATATCTATAATACAAGTTGACGTTTGATAGTGCGACCAAGTGGGTGTTGGCAGTGCCATCTAGATGAAGAATCGTCATTAGAAGTTGCGCGTAACAAAGATGCACGGCAAGGAAAGCGCCGAACGTTAATTCTCATAACAGCAAAGTCCGTAAACGTCAAGTTAGTGTAATCTTCAGGTGCAACTAAATGGTGGTGGGGAGATAAGGTGGGGGATGGGGGAAAAGGTTATAAGCTGCAGAACAAAAGGGACGAATGGCGTTGCCGTTGCTGGCTGATAATAATAAATTAAAAAAAGAAACAGGACTTTAAAAGGGAAACGCAGGATTTTTATGTCTTCGCGGGAACTTTTCATCTGGCAGGGGGCGCTGCGAGATGGGCTTTGAAACGCGGAATAAAACGGCGGTGCTGGCGCTGATGAAATTCATAATTTAGATCCAATGCGCTGTGTATAGCTCGTTTAGAATACGCCGCTATTTATAGTCGAAATTTTGTGCCGCGAAACGATCCACCTTGCGTTGCTGCCGGGTGGCGCCCTCTTCCAACCCGAGCGGTTACGCTCCGTCAAGCATTACTCGTGCAATTGCTTTTACATCGTTGATGCTTACGGTATCGAAGTTGCGGACATTTGTTTGCGGCGATGCGTTCCCGGGAATGGGGATATTTGAGTTTTATGGACACGCCGACGGGAAACACTGCGAGGTAAAAGTGGCTACGATGAGGCGAATGTGAAGTATAACGAGAGTAATGGCTGCCGTTGAAAGACGTTGTACACGATTTAGTCGATATTTATGGTTAATGCTTTTGGGCTTCGAATTGTTCTATTTATTTCGACGACTGCGCGTCTACTCGTCCACGATCGATACGGGGTCTATGGGACCCCCTACATTCTTCTGAAGCGAAGTCGTGCTCTCGTTCCAACTTATCATAAAATCTTTTTGGATTTAACTCGAATTCAAACCATTTATTAACTTAACAAACAAAAAATATACAACCACAATATATGAAAATTTAATACAGATCAAATTCTGTAGCGCCATCTGGGTGTCATAGCGTCAACTGAAGCAATCAAATCCCGAACTCGAAATTTCAAGTCATCATTTCGATTACAAAATATTCTCAATAATATAAAATTATGAAATTATTCTTGGCGTATCCAAGATAAAATTGAAAAACGGCCGAATCCTATCCAATTACGTGGGACATTATGAAAGTGGAAATGACAGGTCGATTGATATACGCGATTCGTAAACGCTCATAAATAATAATTTCATTAAATGCTGTACATTGTTTAGCCTTTACAAAGGAAAGTTGACGTTAGCATTCGAATGATTGGTGACCAGGTGAATTCTTCTATTTTGCAAAACAGACTTCGAGTTGTTGGGAAGAGTGCGAGAGAAAAGTACTCTCGAGACTGGTGACTAATTAATCGGAGAATTACGTCACGGGACCTTCAGCTTGACGGAAATCAAGAACGTATTCGGCGATCATCGATAAATCAATCGCACTCACATACACAGTCTATGTGTCTACCTGCGATGGACCTTTACGGCGGACATAACTCGCTTGATTTCACTTGAGATTATCGCCTTATTTATTGGAAAGGCTGACACGACTGGCCAAAAAGCTTTGGCGATCTTTTTCTCATAATGTACCTCGGCGGGCCGAACACGACGCCAACCTTTATACACCGATGACAGTGCTCACTTGTGAATGGCCGAACTGAAGAGCAGAGCGCGGCAATTGCAGTTTATCTTTGGGCCGAGGACGTTTTGCGAAGAAAACGATGGAAAAAATTATTATTAAAGCGCGCACAAAGTTATGGCCACCTTACCCCGGCTCGGGTCAAAATAATGGCGATAGATTTTACGATTGGCTTTGTTGTAATTGAGTTAAATATGTTGTTCCCTCCGCGTTATTTTTGTTCTACAGATATAATTACGTTATTTGTCGGCCAGACATAGAATTTACGTTGAAATTACGAAGATATGGCAGCGATAAGTTCAAAACGTCGTATTTCTTCGTTCGTCTTTTTTTCCTCCACTAAATGATCGTACTGGAGAAATAAATTTCGGCCGTTTCACTGGAAAAATGTATGGCAAGGCCCAATGCTTTTTGGCAATTCTTTAAAATTTGTATTTTAAGAAAGAAATGTTTCAACCACTTACACAACTATAGCAGTCTTTATAACTCATCGATATATTTTTATGGATTTAAAACATAGTCTTTATAAATAAGTGAAACTTATTTATAAATGAAATTTCATTCGTTGTAACTGCTTCAAATTGTATGTAATATATATACGTGTATATATTATATAAAATATATCTACAGATTATAGCAGTTATATTGTAAGTAGATAGTTAACATTATTATTACTAGTCAAATAGTATAAACTACAAATGATCTGGTATAAATAATAAAATAATCTGGTATAATTAT
>JABFQD010001843.1:0-16892 GCA_022817045.1 Psix sp. ZL-2020 | reverse complement strand
TTCAGAGAATTGAATAATTTTATTTAATTTAAACAATGTATTTCTTTTTTTTCAATAAATATATACAAAAGTTAACTCGAAATTAATAATAGATATTATATAAAACTGTTCAAAATGCATGATTTTATAATAATGAAATGTGGTTAAGAATATGCTTCTTACATGTATTTCCATATGTATCGTTTCATGTACTCTTCATGTTTTTTTTCATATTCAATTCTCTTATATTTCCTAGGTCAAATGTCATAGGTTTTATTAAAATTTATTTATATTAAAAATATGTACGTTATCAATTCAAACTATAATAAAAAATATAATTGTTTAAATCATGTACGTGTACTAAACCATCATTACTGATTTGGTAATCTTAAAGCCATATAGGATGTTTTATTATTTGTCGAATTTTCACAATTATCATAAAATGGCTTAATTCTTTATTGAGAAACGTTAGAACTATACGAAACTACTTTATATTAATTACGAATTAAATCGGTGAAACTTTTTTTAATACAGACGGAATATCGAGATCGTTGTTATGACATGATACTGTGCACGACAGTGTTTAAATTTCTTTGGTAATGCCTTTGGTAGACTATATACAACGTTGTTACAAAAACAATCCCAGATCATCGTCAAATTAGGTGATAAACATTACATTACTGACATTACCTGAAATATCAATCACAAGAGTACCAAATTTTCAGCCTTGTAATAATGGCATTACTGCACGGAGATGATATCGTGACAACATAGGACCTTGAACAAGAGTAACTAAAAATAATAATTTTCATGTTAAGCAGGTGATTATATTGAAAAAGTATCTATAGCCTTTTTCGATAAATAGATCGAATTTTATTGTACTTAGTTTAATTTTCATAATTTACGCATACTATGTGGAGGACTAAAGTTTAATCGGAATAACTAATAAATTGCTTAAAAAATAAAATTTACTGTCGAACAATAATCCAACAATCACTTAACGCTATAACTTTTTAAAATGCTACTGCAATAGAAAGTTACCATTATCATTAAATTATTGAGTCAATGTAAAGACGGAATTCAATGAATCATACGGACGAAGATTCAAGGAGTTCCCGCCCGATCATTAAAATAAATTTCGCGAACGTTCCACAAAATGAAAATAAATGAACATTTCGAATATATATTTGTTATTTATTTATTATTTTTTGTTACATATTTTAATATGGTAATCCATTTATCGATAACAATAATAAGGATAATGAAATGACATTTACATCATAGAAAAGAGAACTTATCAAGTAATATATCGTTGTATATTTCAATCGGTTTCTTCGGTAACCTCACAATTTTATTTCTCGTTACTTAAACTATCGCTTTTATTTTATTATAAGCAATACAAAAAGTCGGACAAATAAAAGTTTTATTTTACTCAAAACTTTTTTATTCAAAAGAGAGTAAATTATAATGAATCACTAAAATTATATTATGAAAGCAGTCTAATTATTTTCTTTCTATCATTTCTATCATAACATTATAAAATAAAAACGAATTTATTGTCTATAAAAAATATAATGATAAATATTACTTTTCTGGAAGAAAGCATATTGGAACTGTTTTTGTTACAGTACAGTCCAAAAACTGTCCAGTCGAGTCACAAGTACAAACTATACAATTCAATTCCCGTTTAGTGAAACTGACACATGGTTCAAGAGCTGGAACAAAATGAATTATTCAAATTATACTTATATTTATATATTATGTAAATAAAACTCATGTTTTCGAATGAAATGTTCATCACACTTAGAAGTAAAATTTGATATATATATTAAATGAAGTCTTAACATAATTTTTCAAATTTTCCTTCTAAGTTTGATGAACATTTAATGAAGTACAATATACCTCAAAAACATGAATTATGGAGAGATATAAAAAAATGTGTTATATGTTAAGGCTGCCCAATAAAAGTTATAAAAACCTTATTAATTTTAATCCAATGAAACATGACTCTTGTGAAAATGTGTTTACTTATGAAAGACATATGAACTTGATAATGATATCACTTTATAAGGTCAATTACATGTAATCCTATAAAGTCGACATAGTCGTGGAATAAGTGCAGTCATTCTTTAGTGATAGTACAAACAACTTAGAGCAGTAAGAAAAGCTGCTTATGCGGCTACAGTCAGCAAAGCAAATGGCTGGACGTATGATAAATAGATATGTTTATTTACATTTTGTTATTTATATCGTATAATTTATATCGTATAATTTGTGAAGAACCTACGATAAAAGTTAATTCATTTTTATCGCAATCAATCATAAGGTATCTACAGTACAAATTCGATATCACAACATAGCATGGCTATAATGTTATCACAGAATAGAATCGGCTTCACTATGAATTGAGGATGATACAACTATAGTGGGAAACAACATAAATATGAATTAAGTATGACAAGGCATTAAATAGCAATAGCATAAAATTGCTATGGACGTATCATAGTTACTCCATATTTTTATCATAGCTACTCTATAGTTACGGCATTGTTATGATATTACTAAGGCATGGCTATATCATAACCGTGACGTAACTACAGCAAAAATATACTGACATTATGATTAAGCAGCATTCTTTTGTTGCTGCTCTAACATGAAAATGTCGTATGGATAATGTTATTACATAGTAGCAACGTCTGAGCCATAGCAATTCCATGCAATATTTTTGCAAAGATAATTTTGATCATAATAAAAATAATGAATTATTATCATAATTATTGTATATGAACTTATCAAAAAAGACAAACGTAATTCTTGATATAAAACTTAGATTAACTTTTCAATAATGATCAGAAACATTGTTTACATTATATTCCATCTACTTTTAATAAACATTTTTTTATAATAACAAATTAGAAGAGCATGATACAATGTTCTTAATTAAAATGTTAACATAAATTTTTGTATCATTGAAAAAATGTTTAATTCATAAAGGTGAATGAAATAAAATTATTAATATACACTGAAAGAAATAATCTATGAAATTTTACTAAATATATCTACCAAATGAGCTTACAAAACGTCATATATAAAATTGTACACAGTCACTTAGCAAATTCTTATCGTATTAGAAATTGAAAATTCTATATTAAATTTTACTTTGAGTGTTTGTAAATTAAATGCTTTTATTAATCGACGCACAACAACGTATGTAGTAGATGAAAAAAACATTTGTATTTTTTATTATGCCTTATAGTTTTTTCCCCGCTCGTTTTTTGTTCGTATCTAAATTCATGTGCTTGGTTATATTGGAGCTGAGAACCTATATTACATGCTGAAATATTGTTGATTATAATTTTTGTTGACCTGGCCACGATAACAAGTTTCGCATGATGGCATACACACCACCAAACACATTGGTTATAATTTCACTTCCCTAACCTAATCATAAAGTATAAACCTAACACTACGCGCTGTACAGTCTTCGTCGCTATACATGTACATTACAAACTATCTGTACCACACCGAGGGACTTTTATATGACTCACTACGAAAATTTCACCTTGCGAGAAATATAAGTGACGCACAGCGCCACCTATCGTAAAGTGTATATTACTAATAGGACTTTAATCGAAATAAGTTTTAACAGACAAAATAATCCCGATAAATGCGACATAATCATAAAAAAATAAAAATAAAAGAATTGAAATGAAAATTATAATAGTTAAAAATAAACACCAAGCTTATCACTCGTTAATTACCGGTCAGTGTGCACGATACTGTGAACGCGAACTATGCATTTTACAAAGAGGAAAGTAAAATTTGATTCTAAGGTATGAATTTATAAAAATGAATTATCAAAAACGACTCGACAAGTAAAGTTTATTTTATAAAATGTTTTCACTTTTACTAACATAAAAGTAATTTTTACTAAGAATGAATTAATTTTTAGAAGCAGATTTGAAATTTTTAATCGAAATATCAGCTTAAACAACAATCGTACTAATTGTTCATTTTTGTAATCTGTATTATCATTAACTAGAACGCAAAACGATATAAATGTACATGACAGTGAATATATAATATATGATTTAACTTTGATCGAGTAAATTTTAGAATCTTTTCTGAACCGCGCCAATGATTCATTAATTATAGATATGATATATCTCAAAAGAATCTTGCCGCGAAAAAGTGATACCCACTTCTAAAATAGCTTATTAGATTTTTTCAAAATAACCTCAAAACGGCAGTTTTTTGTGGCACGTGTTTATTAAACTCGTTACACTCAGTTTATTAAACTCACTCATGATGAAGCCTTTTATCTTGTACAATATCCCAAACAATGACGTACCATTAAACTCTTGATTAAGGAAATCGCAACACGTTATGTGTTCTACGACAGTGTCGCGAATCACCAATATCGTATTCTATCGCCGTTCTGAGGATCTACAAACAAGCCTGTTTCAATCATTTCGAATAAATAAAACAAAGGACCAATAATTGAGGTAGTTTTGTGGTGAATATAAGTTGATAAATGAATTCAGATATTGTCGCTATCGACAATACCGAACTTTTAATAAATAACTTTTATGTCATTACATTTTTTTATAAATCAATTGCCGAATTATTTATTGTGAAACAGATTTTATTATCGCATCAATCTTATGAAAATTTTAATTAGCTGCGGAACGATAAAGACAACTTATTCCAATTCTAATCATTAACTGAATCAGTTGACACACAGTTAAGCGCAGATACACCAATTAACGCTGACAAATGCAAACATCTAATCAAATATATCAATTCAATTTGAACTATAGTTATAAAATCAACTGTTTGAATACATACTTATGAAACATAATAAAATTATCAATATATACAATTTAAAGATCAATACGGTCTAACCATAAAAGTAAAAGTCATTACACAAAATGACAGACCAAATCTGATCGACTTCTGCCAACCAAATAGTAGTGGACCTTCCGGTAAACGGTAATGCAAAATGCGACTATTATATTCGATTTTAGCTAAAAACACATCATAGACCCATATAAATATTATTAAAATCTCGAAACATTTTTTTCAAATCTAAAATTACTAGACAGGAACATCAGCTGTCAGATCCTAACGGTGATGTAGAAAATTGATTTCTTCTTGATGTTTGAAATATAATTTTAATTTAGGATAATAATTCAAGAAAAGAAATATAAGAATTAAAGATTGCTATTAATGATTTAATTAAGAAAGATGCAATAGAAACTTGTGAGTTCGCAAAGGATCAAATTTTATCTTCATACTTTCTAGTTCCAAGGACAGATGGCTCAAACAGATTTATATCTTTATGTCAAGTCCATGGTTTTTGGTCAAAAGCACAGAAACAATTCCATATAAATTGCTTAGAATTTAGGATTACAATCATTATACAAACAACATATCAAAATGTGAAATATTACTTCGCATTGACAAAACAACGTCAATTTCATATATAAATCATATGGGAGGAGTTCACTTCAATTGTTTGAGTAGATTTGGTTACATACTTCGTATATTGCATCAAAAGAGGACGATGAAGCGGATCTTATCCAGAATTACAAACATGAATACAGAGTGGAAATTATCAAATGCAGTATATAATATTATAATAAATGAACTGGGTTTACCTCAAATATATCTTTTTCCTTCAAGTGTAAATAAAAAATGCCAAATGTTTCTTTCCTGGAAACAAGATCCAGAAGCTTGGGCTGTGGACGCTTTCATTGTTAAATGGACAGATTTCATTTTCTATGCTTTTCCACTATTTTCATTTATGTTAAAAGTATTAAATAAAGTAAAAAACGATAAAGCAGAAGAGATATTAGTTGTTCCGTTATAGCAAACACAATCCTGGTTTCCGATCTTTAAATCTCTTTTACGTAGTAAAATGTTAAAGTTTGGTCCGAGTAAGCATTTATTGTTATTTCCTAACAGGGATCAACATCATCCGATGTACTAACACCTGATGTTAGCAGTCGGCATTGTGTCCAGCAAACGTATATAAGAAGAGGAGTCCCACAAGCGGCGCTTGCTATAATTTTATCCTCGTTAGCAGATTTGGCAATTAAACAATACAACGTAGTGTTCAAGCTTTGGTGGGAATTTAATCAAAGACTTAATAGAGATCCCTTAGACATCGAAGCGAACAGTTTTTATCGTTTCTTACTAAGCAGTTTAAATCTGAGGCCACTTATGGCACACTTAATTCATATAGAGCAGTGATTTCCTTGTTGTCTAATAACAAAATTGGAGATGATATTGTTATATGCCGGTTATTAAAAGTATAAATTAAAGCCTGCAAGGCCAAAATATTCGTTTACATGGGATGTGAATTTAGTTTTAAATACAGTTAGTAATTGGTACCCTTTAGAAAACTTATCCTTAAAGAAACTTAAAACGATCATTTTCCTTGCCTTAAGAACTGCAAAAGAAGTTCAAACATTTGCTAAAATGAAGGTTGAAAATATAACCATCAATGAGGAAAATATTCGGATGAAAATTCCAGGTACACTAAAAACATTAGGGCCTGACAAATTTCAACCATTTTTGAAATTACGTTTTTTACATAACAATTTGTAATTATTTATATCATCAGCTTTAAAACAGTACATCGAAAGAACTAGATAGTGTCGCGAAAATGAAAATACATTATTTTTGAGTACGAAAAAACCACATACCGGCGTGAGTTCTCAGACTATAAGTCGTTAGATCAAAATTTTTTTAAAAGTATGTAACATTGATGTTAACCTTTTCACTGTACATTCAACCACACACGCATCCACATCGATGGCTTTAGGAAAAGGTGTTAATATTGAATCAATAAGAAAGACAGCTGATTGGACGTAGGAATCGCAAGTTTTTGCAAGTTTTATAAACGGCCTATTTGGTCGAACCAGAAATTTTCATCAATAGTAATGCGATATTAAATTTTAATGTTAAAAGATAATAAATGTGTACAATTGAATATCGTGATTTACTGTGATTGAGAAGTGTTGAACAAATTTTAAATTTCCTTTTCTGCTCTAAACCACTAATTGTAATCTTGAAGAGGCGAATGAAATATAATTTAAAGACTGAACGAACTTACCTTTAAGTGAAATTTATTTTTAATTATATGAATGAGTCTCGTTTGAAGAGATTACCTAACCACCGGTTTTTTCCCAAAAATATATTGCCCGTAATCTCTTCAAAAGAAAATTTAAGAAAAAAACAAAATAAAGCTCTAAAACATGAAATGGCATGAATTGGCGGGGACACTGGGTTTTTTTGGTTTTTGCTCTAAATTTCTTGTGACGTCTAGCGGAACCTGACGGTACTACTTGTAATCTCTTTGAACGAGGCTTATTCATATAATTAAGAATGAACTTCGCTCACAAGTTCGTTCAATCTTTAAATTTACTCGGTCCGAATGGATGGCTTTATAAAAAACGTTTTAAAACAATAAAGTTTCTGATCCTGAAGAAAAGTAACGACAAATATAAATCGTCGATACCAGATTGCTCAAAAGAGAATTTTCATTGATGGCACAACCAAGCTGTACCTAAAAATCTAATGAGGGATTCAATTTTTTCTTTATAAATTCCTCACATGCGTCTAATAATAGTTTCGGAATATTTTTTCTAATGATACAGCTCCTCATAGTCAGTATGTTTTTTTAATCATTGCATTTATTTAATAATTATATATAATATAATATCAATCTAAAAATAACAAAAACTAATTTACGAAAAGGAATCATTTGTAAATATTGAGAAATTTTGTAATTCAATCATTTATTTCGAAATTTATTTTCTATAGTTTCAATTCTAAATTTAGAATTTAACGACTCTAACTTCTCCGCCTTTCTGCTCCTTTTTTCGATTCTCCACTGCCCGACCGAGTTGCACTTCGACATGGCTATGCTCGAATACTTACCTGCAGTACTTTTTATAATACATATCGTTTTCGTTCTCTGCAACGTCGGACGTATTTTTTGCTCCCATATTGTTTCTTGCTCACGAGTGACAGTCATTCGCATAAAAGGAAACTTAATTAGACTACGTGATCCTTTTGTTCATAAGCATTGCTAAGTTCCTACGTAGAGATTTTTTATATGCTTTTAGAATCTTACTTTACCCACCTTTTTTCCATATTCTATGATATTATTGTCTACCTAATCCAGAAATTTACTATTCTTGCACCATCATAGATATCATAGCGGCAAGTGTTTCTTTCAATATCTAATTTTCCGAAAGGGTTATGATTTATATATTTTAATATTAATTTATTATTTATTATTTAAAAATGAGTTCCAGATAAAATTTCTGAACGACCCTAAAGCATGGGTTTTGCTATTTCTTTTTTTTTGCGTTGTCCTTATTAGCTGCATATGTCGATGTTTCGAAAACTCGCGCAGGCTAAATCAAAATTTAATTTCATTTCGAAACATTGTTTCCGTTTTGTTATTAATATCCGTTATCTGTGTCATCAGTGCGTCAACTAATTCCAGTTTTCAAATTTCGAGAGTGGTTATTTTTTATGCTTGTTTTCACCTTTGTCATACAGCTTATTTTTAAGATTCTGTTCTTTTTCAATTATTATAATTTCTGTAAGTGTAACCGATTAATCCGCCGTTGGTTTTGGTAGCGAAATTAATAGGCCTTATACATTTGCGAAACTGTTATAAACCAAACCAGTGCATTAAATATTTAATTTGGTTTAAAATTAAATTTTGATGCTAATTTTGATTTTTGCCCTTCGTTTTCACAAGTATTTCGCACAACAATAATAACTTTTGAAATAGTACTATTCCTATACATAAATAGTTTTTTTTATTTATCATTTATCAATTTAAATATTTATTCATTAGATTTTTTTTATTTATTTCTTCATTTCTTTTCATTATTATTTCTTATCTAAAAATGAGGCGTAATCGAATACTTGTATAGAGCTGAAGAACAAAACGGTTCGACAAAAAATAATTTTTTTTATTTAAAACATTCGATGCTGTATTTTCAAACCATAAAAATTCGATTGCAGATGCAAATTTCCTGATACCTCCCTGGAGAAGCTTACCCTAAAAATACCCTAAAAATTGCCATCTGTAGCGCCATAACGTCATTAATTTACCAGTGTTGATACCAATCGACTATAAATTATCATTTTCATCATTAAAAATTCAAGAAAATTTTATTATTATTTTTAAAAAGCAAAGCTCTGTCTGAAGTTGCAGTAAGTAATCGACTTTAACTTCATGCGTAATATTCACTTGATCACATATTATACAGGGTGTAGAAAAAGTTTCGGGAAAGACAAATATTTCGAAAAAAAATGCATCAGATCGAAAAACAGGAAAATACGTATCAAATGTTTTTTTAAAAGCTATCCAATGATGTCAAACTCAACCCCCCACCCCCACCCCCTGGGGGTAAGGTGGGGGGCAGCTTTAAAATCTTAAATGGGAACCCCAATTTGTTATTGCAGATTCGGATTACCAAAGAAATGATCACAGCTTCTCTGCGGCTACACCGTGAACTACTAAAACTAATTGTAAGAAACAGAGTAATGCAATTAGACTTCATTGTACTCTCAGTAGTTTAACTGGAAAGGTCTCTGACAAACAAAGTAGGTTTATACTCTTAAAATACAACGCATAAATCAACAGGAATGGATGTCTATTTTGATAGTGAGAGGTTGGGGTGATTTGCAAAGAACTTATCGTGATGTAAGAAATCTTTTTAATGATACTTTTAGGGTTGGACAACAGCCGATTTCAACATCAACTGTGGGAAAAACAGTTAAAAGGTTTGAAGAAACCGGTCATGTTAAAGATCGGGATAGGTTAGGAAAACCAACAGCAGCAACAAATGACGATAAATCTTTAAATGTTTTATTACCATTTCTTGAAAATCCGCACTTGAGTACTGAAAGCTGCCCAGGTGCATGAAATTGATAACAAGTCTGTTCACAAAATCTCGACAAAACGCAAATTTCATGCTCATAAAAGTCTTTGATTCATGAAATAAATGAAGATGATCCTGATCGACGATTGCAGTTTTGTGAAGATATGATGCCCAAAATCGAAAATGATCTTAACTTCCATTCAACATAGCCAGATTAATCGAGCCATTTTTATTGAGAGAAATCTAAATGCTGTGAAATATGAAAATATGCTTCGAAATGAAATAGTTCCAGCAATAAAAGAAATTGCTGGCTACAATTTTAAAAATATGTGGTTTCAACATTATGGTCACCACATTATGGTCGAAATGTTCGTGAGTACTTGAATACTGTTTTTCCTGATCGTTGGATAGGTCGAAGAGAACCAGTTGAGTGGCCAGCTAGATCACCTCACATCTCTTGACTTTTTTTATGGGGATATCTAAAAGATAGAGTTTTTAAAACCCAACCTCTTACTTTAAATGAATTACGTCAACGAATACTTGATGAATGTGCTATGATTCCTAAACAATATTTCACACACTGCATTGAATCGTTTTATCATCGACTGGCTTATTGTCAAGAAGTTAACGGCGAACAATTCGAACATTTACTTTCGTAATTGTACTCGACCAATTTATTTTGACACATCAATTTCTACTTTTGTCTATTTCAACATTACTTGCAGTTTACTTTTATGTTACGTTTATTCCAATTCCATAGCTAAACGGTAAGAGGCAAGGGGACTCACATTAAACAAGCACCCCAAAGGGAACGGAAAACCAATACGTCCACGTTGTTGTTCCTGGGTAACGTTAAACTTGGTTTCCAGAGAAAAAGTGTTTGGTAGTATTGAATAGCTTTTCAAAAAAAATTTGATACGTATTTTCCGGTTCTTCGATCTGATGCGTATTTCTCGAGATATTCCTATTTTCCAACAAATTGTTACCAATTTCGATTAACGTCAATTACAGCGCCATCTGTCAACGAAAATGACCTAACTCGTAGGTGAAATTAATGTAATTTTTTCTGGGGAATCCGAATCTGCAATAACAAATTGGGGTTCCCATTTAAGATTTTAAAGTTGCCCCCCACACTACCCCCAGGGGGTGGGGGTGGGGGTAGGGTGGGAGGTTTGACATCATTGGATAGCTTTTCAAAAAACATTTGATATGTATTTTCCCGTTTTTCGATCCGATGCATTTTTCTCGAAATATTTGTCTGTCTCGAAACTTTTTCCACACCCTGTATGTGCGATGACATATTACACATAAAATTGCATAGAGTAATGAACGCTAACTTCAGTCCTGTCATCGCGTATAATATATATGCGACCGTAATATTAATCAATTGATTAAATTTGTTAAATTCGATTTATTTAATAATTTTTAATCATTAAAATACTAATTATATATTGATTTTTATTTATAATAAAATAGCAATGTGAATATACTAATTAATTTTTACTTTCAAATGTAAAATTCATTCACATCTCTGATTTCGTGTTGTACAATTCTCATATTATTTAAAATGCTCAAATACCAAAATTCATTTTTCAATTTCATATCATGAAATTATTGTTTGGTTCTTACAAATTTTGTTTTAATATTTTAAATCGAAATTCATAAACTATTTTTTATTCGAAATAGAAATATTATTTTCTTTCAACTATCATTCTATTGCACTTGGTTATTTAAAAAAGAATTTTTTAGATAATTATTTGATTTTCATACACATGAGCAGATTTAATGAAAAAAAAAGAAAAAAAATTTTAGAAAACAATAAAAAGTTACCAAATTTTTTATTTAAATATGTTTACTATGTATTTTCATATCACTTCTAATTTTTATATATGATCTAAAAACATATTTAAATAAATAGAGCAGTTACTCAAGGTTACGAAATTAAGAGTTATGCACGAATCATTTTTTTCAATATCTCTCAAGTTGAAATGTTTAAATACTAAATTTTTATTAGTCTATGACACCTACAGTCACCTACCTACACCTACATTTTTAAGTTTAAATGAAACACAAACAAACAAATTTATTTTGAAATTTATATATTTGTGAAATGTATTATTATCAGTAATCCTAATTTAAATATAAATTTAGAAAATTGTTTGTGTGCCATCACTTCTTCTTTTCGTTATGACAGGGGAGTGGGGGAAAAAGTGTTTTATGACATTAAAATAATTATAATAAATTTCAGAATTAAAAATCATAATGATTAAGGCTATTGAAAAGACTCGAAACCAAATATATAAGTTTTCATTTCAATACATGTGAATAAATATCTTAGTTTATTCAATTTTTTAAAAAATCCATCTAATCAAATTGTAAAGTAAATATTTAATTACACTCATAAAGCAATTGAATAATTATTTATTATCCAATAAAGTTTTCTGATGAGTTGAAGGAGTATTTGAATAGTATATTTTGTACCAAGAGCAGTGAAACTAAAAATCCTTAACCGAGTGTGACATTTCTTACCCGAGCCGAGGGGAGGGTTACAATCGCACAAGGTGAGGATTTTTAATCATCTCCCATGGTGCAAATTAGATATTTTGTACATAGTGGGTCAGAAACGCCACTTTTCATTTTAGCCCTAGGGAAAAAGTAGCTTTGTTAATTCGCTATAGATTAAAAATGTATAAATGACAATAAATACAAAAAATAAATGGGAAATAATACAATAATATGAACTTTGTTAATTCATTTTTTACTCGTGGAATAGTTGCAATGGTGGAAATGATTCTTTTTTGCGTGATTTTATTATTTTTAAAAAAGGTTCAAGCGCTTGAAGGGCGCACTGAATCATTTGTACATATAATTCTTAAAAATCTTAAAAAGCCAGAATCAAGGCATAATAAATTGATTGATAATTCATAACAGTGCTAAAGTTACTTTTGATTATTCATTGCAACTTTAGAGAGAGCTTGTTAAGAATGAGGGATTATCATTATTCTATTCACTATTAATTTGAATTGTCAATACTTTTTTTAAATTCAGGTTAGGATGAAATGTCATCAGTAAATATACAGCTCATCAGCTTCGCACTCTTACCGGCGAAGTTCGAATGAACTTCTTGATATTGAAGCACATTAGGTATATCCGCTTCTTGCTCGTTGAATAAATTAACGTATGCCACCCATTAATAAATGGGAGATTCTGAATTTGGTCGATCAAAAACTCCAATTTTTATTGTATCTCTCTTATTGAATCAACATTTTTCTACACGTTGTGTAGGATAACTCCTGAATAAATCATTCGAAATGAAAAATTTTTCCATTTCGATTCCAAATTCAATTTATGTAATACAATTTAGTCATAACAAAAGTTAACTGTTGTTAACTTCACTCGAATTGCGTGAAATTGAACTCGTTTGACAATTATCGAATTTTCAGCGTCTTCCGCTGTGGAGCGTGAAGCTTTTTTACAGTAATAGCAAGGTGCCCATTATGGGCTATATGTTATTCTGAATAGGTATATAAACACTTCCGCTTAGCAGATATGCCTTTTTAAAAATAATTGACTCAGTCCAATTTTCAAAATTCGCGGCTCTTGCAAACTTCAATTGGAAAGAGACAAAAAAGAGAGATCTCCAATGGCATATTAAATAAAAAATACCGAATTAGATTCAAAATCGAGAATAGCATCTTGTGAACCAGAATGAAATATTCTAAAATATTCATTCACATTTCTAATAATTGTTGACTATTGAAACTTTATTTCTTTACAATAAATAACAACGCGTAATGTAACATGCTTGTTTTTTGGTTTCTGGATCCTTTCACGTATGAAGGTTATGCAATCACATTACATTAGATTTCATGAACACTATAAAAATTGGATAGAGCCAGGGGTATCCATTGTTCTCACCCATTGGCATTATTGTTAGGAACAAATTTGAATCTTGGAAATAATGATTTTTAAGGCGAATTCGTAAGGGAGTGTCAATATGGAAATTACTTAAGTCAAAGTAAAGTAACAATTGCGATTAAAAACCAGTCTTTTCTTAGTTTTACGAAAATTAGCTATGTTACTAGTTTTAGCTCCCGATCAAAAAGTGTAAACCAATTACTTTGTATAAAAATTCAAATGATTTTTGAGATTTTTAAGTATTTAATAACTAGGTGGATAAACAGAAATTAACTAATCATGATGTAAAAAATATACCATGATCATCTATCTGAATATCATGATGTGTTATTCTTTACATAAAGGAAACCGAATAAGTTTACTTCTTACAGATAATACGTGAATGGCAGAAAAATTGGCATAAATATAATTATATTATTCTTTCGTCATACATCACTTTCATAAGCAAACTGTGCTGAAATACTTACGATGCAACAATTTAATTGGGAGATCGGCCGAGGAGTTCTAGTACATTTGCACAATTTTACTAACGCCTAATTCTGGTAACAGATTTATTGCTACAACTATTATCTTTCATGATCAAAATTTTACTTATATGTAATACATTCATTAGTATGATGCGTTGATTTGTATTATTGGTAATTACGTAAATGTTATGTTAGTTGAAAATATAACCACACTTTTTCTAATCAAATTGAACGAAGCATAATTAAATGATAAAAAAAAGTTTCCAGTAAGTGAAGTTCGTTAATAATCATGCGAATGAGTATTGCCAAATACACCTAACTTCTACATTTTCTACCGCATTTCAGTAACTCTTTTTTCAATTTGGCCTTTATTCACTGAAATAAACTGATGAAAGTAAATGACAATAATTAATTGAAAAAAATTTTTTTTGTTACAATGTTTTAAATTTCAAATCATTCTAGGTCCATTCTCAATGTTCAAACTTTTTCGCGCTTATCAACACAAAATTGGGTAAATATATACTTTGCTCCGCCCTCCCTAAGCATGCGTAACGCATCGTCACCACAGTGACTGAAAACAAAAAAAGAAAATAAAAAACCATAATTTTAATTAATAAATTGAACTTATAACCATTTCATATGAATGATTCACTGCGTTAATAGAGTATGCATATTCATATGGGGTCACTTGGATCCCAGTAAGTAAATATCTTGAAATATCTTGAGATAACGCAAAAATCTGACATTAGATTCATATTTAGCGGGTCAAAATCCTTCGGAAAAGTTATCCCCCATCCTTTGAAGGGAACCAAAGTGTATATTTATCCAAAATTGTATAGACTATTTACTAACAATAAGGGTTAACATTGAATGTTGTCATATTCTAAAATGGTCTGAGTTTATTTCTATCGAATTATCAGACGGATATATTGAGTGTGCGATTTATTATTATTTTTTATTCAAGTTTTATTTGAGAAGTGTAAGTGCCAAAATTTATGGTTTTCTACTCCCTGCAGTCGAAATAGCACTTTTCCGTCAAAGGTCGCAATAGGACAAGTTGACGAATAAGACTTCACTGCACAAAGTGCTATTTTTTGATGCCGAGAGCAGAATTGGCCAATCAAGGAAAGCGACTTTTATAGCTAGGAGCACAAGCAAGAGTGTTTCGGGCTAAGTAAAAAAACAAGAAATTTAAAAAGTTTCTTTTGCACTAATGTGTTTTTTTCCAGATGCGAACTAATGGTGATTTTCAAACGTTAAAAAAAAGTAATAAAATATGAAAAAAGTTGAAATATTGTATTATTTAAGTATTGCCGGCATCACGTAGATGAGACTCAAACCAAAAAAATGAATTGGTTCACCGAAATATGATCTCTTCAAAATCAATGAAAATCGTATATTAAGCATATGTCGTCGTTGCCTTCTTCTCCACCAGCTACATGTTTAAAAAATTTAGAGCAAAAATGAAACATCGGTTCCTGGTCTTTCAAAACAATGGTCTTATGTTGTACATTTAACAGCTTCACACGTCAAATCATCCCATTCTCCCTTTTCTATTAGTGAGATGAGTGAAAATGAGCATTTTTATATCTCTTTAAATAATTAAAAAAACAAGCAACCATCGATATTTATGTAAAATATATACGTTTCAAATAATTATAAAATTATATTATTAAAAAATCATGCTCTACCGCCCCCAACATGTCCCAACCCCACCCGTCCGGTAAAATGTGGGAGAAATTTATACAAACTCATTAATAAAGTTATTTGACTGCTTAATATCATCAGTCACATCTGAAAGGTTTGAACTAGAACATATGAATGGTATGAAGGATTTTATGTAAATCGAAGGTGGCGCTTCAATCGCATATTTCTATACTAATAATGTTTTCCAGATGTTTAATATGATCAGTTATATATGGATAGCTTTTTGCGAGAATATATGGGTTGAATAAATAATTTTATACAAATCGCAAATGGCGCTGCAGTCGCATATTTCGTAAAAATGATGTTTATCAGATACCAAATAAAAACAGTTGTGTATTTGTAATTTTTAATTAGAAACTATAAAAAAACAGAGATATTTTGTGCAAATTTAAGGAGGCACTGCAAGCAGATATTCCTCCAAAACCTAATGTGTTTTGAATAAATAACAAAAATATTCGTATCTTTTTGGTTTCTTATCAGAAAATAAAAGTAAAATGAAAGATTGGATGTAATTCAAAGATGACGCAGCAACAGCTAATGTTTTTGAAATTGTTAAACTTTTTTACTTAATGTTTCCGAAAAAATTACATTAATTTAGCTCCAGATGTTGATAATTTATCACGTACGATATGAAATATTTCCCAAAAAATAGCTAATATAACTTGAAAGAAATCAAAAGCTGAAAAATTTAAGCCAAGTAAAACAAAGTAATATACTTTGACTATGTATATTTGAATTAACACAAGCCTTAATTATTAAGAAATAAAAAATAATATATATATAAATCGAAAAGTATTAAGTTTGTCTTTTTAATCAAATAAAACTCTAAATTAAAAAAACTTTGAAATATAGAAACATCTAATGTATTTTAAGATTGTAAAATAAAAGTTATATAAACCCAAATAAT
>JABFQD010001842.1:0-16901 GCA_022817045.1 Psix sp. ZL-2020 | reverse complement strand
TTTTCGTATCAAAATCGAAATTTCACCAGGATGATTAATTAATCAGAAGCATAAAAAAATTAGAAAAATGGGCACAATATTTAATACTAGCAGGCATAGTATTTTATACAGTTATCATGGGTTTATGTTTATACATAGTAAGAATTTTCACAGATATCTCAATTATATTTAACGTTTTTTAATGTATTTTGTACTCATTAAACTTATTTGTTTACTAATAATATAATTAATATAAAAATAATTATTTCTGCGTTTTAGGTAGTATTTAATTATGAACAAAATTTTGAACTAGTTTTATTAATTTTACCTATTATGATATTTCTGACACTTGCAATATTCGCAATTTGTTTGATGGGGGAAATTTCTCTTGGTTGGAATGATAAAACTAGAATTACTTGGTAAAATGTTTTATTAATTTCTGTATTTCATTGATGCTTTGAAAAAAACTGAAGCAAATTGCAAATTATTGATATTTTATTAAAATTTATTGTAACTGCAATATTTTATTTAAAAGTTTTTGAAATACTCACACCAAATCTTTTTTTTTTATGAAATAATTATTTACTTCATGTTTACTTTTTTTGTTTTCCATTTGAAAACAATTTTATTAATACAATCGCAAAAAAGGTTAAAAGTAGTAAAATAACATTATTTTAAAGAATTACCAAAAATTATGGCAAGTTAAAAACTTACTATTTTTCAAGAAGTACTAGTAAAATAAATATTCAGTAACAGTCGAAAAATATATTGTAAATCAAGGGAGGAAAATAAGTTCTTACTCCTTGGAGTGAAGTGCCACCTGAGTCAAGTTAGAGAGTTACTGAAGGCAGCCGAAGATAAGGTTAACTGTGCTACTTCACCCTAAAGAGCTGAAAATTATAAGTTTTTGTGGCATCCACGATGTTTTTCGTTAAAAGTGCACGTAAAGACACTGATGTAATCCTGAGAAAGGGAGTAAATTATCTGTTGCACTTTCTAAATAGTGTATTTATTCCCGAGGGAATAAAAAATAGTTTTACATCTTCTTTAGAGGGAGGGATGTTTGACTGACTCTATCAATTTAAAAACTGATAATGTTTTGAAAGTGAATAAATAAAACAAAAACATAAAATAAAATTAGCTTTTATAAATCGAAAAAAGAAAAAATAACAATTTTAAGGTCCTGTTTGAGGAGTACAGTCGTTTTTGAACGTTGGTTAGAGTATTCTCCAAAAAAACTGATACTCGTCTTTTTAGAATCTCTACTTTTTTCAAACGTTTCATTTCTTAAACTGTTTGCGTATACATAAAATTTATGTGTATTTCGAAATAAATATATTCAATGTGATTAAAATCTACATTAAATTCATATTTTGTTTAATAAACTTTAGTATTTATTGCTTTTTTTCTTTATTATGATATTTATTGATCTTTTTTGTTTTGGTTTTGATAATGTTTATTAATTTGTTTATGTAAATTTATCATTTTATAGTTTGCAGTTTTAACAAAATTTGATAGATAATATTTATCTATGAAATTATTATCAAAAAGTTTTTTTAAAGAGTTTTGAAACCTATCTAGTTGTATTTTTGTTATTATTTTTGTTTCAATTATAAACTTCTAATTAGCAATGTACTATGTTATACATTATTTACATGTGTAATGAATACTCTTTTTTAAAAATTTTGAAAAAATTCTGTTAGTTTAAATTCAAACAAGATGATTTTCGTATATTTATAACATACGTTCAACTATTTGTTATATTTTTGGTCATTTTTGTTCTGCATACATCTTATATAACTCTTTTTCAATTTATTTGGTTTAATTAATAATTAAATGACGATTCAAATATTATATTCTCCAGTTTTCAAAAAAAAAATATTTTCAACGAATTTCCGTACACATTTCGTATTAAAACATCGGATTACTTTTATTTACATCTAAATATTAAGTATAACTATGCGCTACTTTCAAGACAAAGATATTACTTTCACTTGTATAATCAGTGATTTTTGGAATATTGAACAAAAAATATTTAATAATCATACTTATAAATGTAAGATGCTACAATATCAAGAAATTATATATTATGAATTTATATTGATACAGTTACAAAGTACCATGGACAAATTTTCCAAAAAGTTGTATCCAAATTCTGAATATTTTTCAAATACATTGTAGTAAACCTTGTGAAATTGGGGCTTTTGGAATTGTAGTTCTGGGACTACAATATTATGTTAAGGTGTTTAAAATGTTTTATTCTAAAATAAATTGGAAATAAATTTACAATATGTAATAATCAATATACTTTTTTTAGATCGCAAATTCAAGTTTCACATATTTTACAGTTATAAGAAATTTATAATCCAACATATATTGTTTTTATTATTTTATATGATTCACAAATTTTTGTAATAAACAACAATAAATTTTTATTTTATAAAATTGTTATGTATAATTTCATAATGTTTCTATGGTTTGATTTGTACATTGTGTTATCCAACAATTATTTTCCTTTTGTAAAACTATGTCAAAAAGACAATAATAACAGGATTTCAAAAAAATTTTCGTACGAAGTGTATTTTCTAATTTAGCGTCGGTAATAACTTAAAAATCAGTTAAAAAATTACTTAAAAGAGGTCCACAACTGAGTCTTACTTATCATAAATGTGATATGAACTACAAATAGAAATTAAATTTTAAAATAACCAAGTTCTCATTTATTCTAAAAACAATGCTAAATTTGTTTGCTTATTTTTAGGAAATGTATCATTAGTTTGATTAGAAAAATAAGTTTCCTGATCAACTTAATCACATATAGAATATATACGTTCTATATTTAAGTTAATTCTTGAGCTCTAATAAAAATAATCATACTATAATTACATACATATATAAAATCATATTATCAATGTACAATCGTTATTCCCAGGAAGTTATCAAGACGAAATTATGAAGATAATTTATTAATCTTCTATGAATGTTAACGTTTATTATATTTTATGTACGGTAAATATTGTAAAAAATTCATGTATATATATGAGGTAATCCCGACTTGTTAATTACTTGAGTTAGGCAAAGTTGATTTTGAATGAGATTTTCTAATACATATGCGCCACGGTTGCTAAAAACGTGAAACTAGTTTTCTTACGTCTTGAGCTGAAAAGGACAAAAAATAATCCGACATAAATGGACAGCCATGTGGCAGAAAGAATTTCTTTGTTACATTCATTATTCAGATAAGATTCTAAATTACACTCGGTTCCATATGAATTTTTAATTGTACTTATTACGAAACCGACCAGCAGTTTCAAGGACCAGCTTTTACTTCGATGATTCAGAACATATCGGCTCGATACTCAGCATACAATACAACGAGTCGTAGTCAGCGCAATGAGATAAATTATTTTTAATAGAGCTCAGTAGCAAATATTAATACTGCCCTGTATTAATTAAAATGGTCACTTGTTATAGTTTACGAGAGGAAGAGGAGGATTAATCTTTGATTAGTTGTAGCGGTTGGTGGTTAATTCAACTACAGGAACAAAATATGCGTGTCTTCTTGTTCCAATAGATCCTTTCAATCAGCAGTTGCGGGTTTGACCTGACTCTAAACCACATTAAAATGCCACCGGAAACTGCATATCCTCTTGAGATGACGGCTATCACGCGGCATTTTTACTTTCACGCAGTTTATCCCCCGGCATGGTAAATATATCGTACTCCCGACCGGTTTACCGACCGCTGCTTGGCAACCACTTCTGGATTATCGACGTACAAATACTTTTAGTATTAACAGGTATTAGTCCAATCACCTTTGACTTCTATTTGTACTTTGCCACGTTCTCGTTTGCACCTGTAAACATTTTATACCTTATCTCGTTCAATAGATACTGGTTTAAGAAATCTTCTAATATGCACAATATTAACGAGAAAAATAATCGAGTGAATGAGTTATGATAAAATTGTGTAAAAAAGAACCAATGGATTAATTGGAGCCCAAGGTTTAGTTCAACAAGGAAAATGATTTTCTTCTTTCGATCTAATTTTCATGCAATCGGAAACTGCTGCATCCAATCAACTTCAGCTTCGTTCTTCATTATAATTACCCTACGAAAATTATGCAAAGTAAAAATATTCCTAAATTCATACGCCGGTTATTAATTTCCGCACGAGCCAACCTATTACAAGAAACTGATTAATTATGTTGACACGCTTTGCTCTACCCATCCGCAATTTCCTAAATTATCCTATTTCCGCGAGAATTTTCTGCGAAACAATTAAGGATGGATTTCTCTATGAAATTTACAATGCTTAAATTAAGCAGGTTATTTTTTTCACCCCGCAGGATGAAATCGCTCAAGCCCTGACAAATTAGGAAAGCTCATGAAATATTTAAACGAAAAGTTTATTTAATGCTTGGCATAGTTGCGATTATAGACACCGTTTTACCCCTTTTTAATTGCTGCATCAAAAAATAAGCTACTTCGTATGGAATGAAATTTTTCCAAGCGTATTTCCTGCGACAAGTTTTTTTTAATGAGCATGCGCGGCTAGTTCGCCCGAAGTTGCATAATTTTACTTCTTTTTCAAGGTTTGCACGCTCGGAGGGAAAAACGTTGAGAAGCTGATAAGCCGAAGGATAAATTGTTTCATATTCCATAGCGCTTTTGCACGATTATGCATCAGTCTGTTTTGAACAAGCAGTGCATTAGCGAGGATTATAAAACGCAAAATTAATTACATACCTCGGTAGACTTAGTTTGTTTATAAAGAAAATTTGAGTTGAATTTAGAGACGAGCGGAAGGGAATTATTGCATGTTTCTATGCGATATATAATCTGGTCTTATGAATTGTATATACTGGATATTATTCTTGAACTGAACAAAATTTAAACGAATGCATTTTAAGTACATAAACTTAACATATGTCTATATAGTAACAGATTTCTAAAGGTGGAAATAAAAGCTATTATTCGTGAAACCAAAGTTTTCAAGTAGAGAAAATGAATTTTAACAAACTTGAAAGATAAAATCATTGCTAAGCTGACTATAATATTCTAATCATTAAAAGTATTATCTAAAAATGGAGATATTTATACATGAAAATTCAAAACGAAAAAATTGAAAATATAACACAAGTTCAAAAAATACAAAATATACGTTTACTGTACAAAGTAAAGTTACTTATCATATTCGATTAGATAATGCAACTATCACGCCTTTCATCTTTATTTTATTATAAAAATATCACTAGTTAGAAGGAGAAATGGACGAGGAAGAAAAGTACGTTCTATTGTATTTTAATTTTTTTATTGTGCTATGATAACAATGCTTGTAATACTTGTACTTTTTATTACATTCATTTTTCCTGTGCGCCAACTTTTACATAACCTTAATTCTTCCACACTACATATTTATTATGATAATTTTTTACAGAATGGTAATACGTGTGCAAACTGGATATACGTTTTTCACTTAAAAATCGACTATAAATAATTTTCAAATATCAAGAAACAATAAAAAAACTTGAACTATGGTTCAAAGCATCCATTCCTTAACTTCAAAGTTAATAAATATGTTTAAATTGTGATGAAGTACAAATGACCATACGCGACATTCATTTTTTTATTTATGAGCCATAAAAAATACCTTTTATGTCAAGAATAGCTTCAGGAACCTTGTTTTCTCGTTGTTTTCAAAGCATTTCGGCCTCCTGGATATTGCTCTGTGCTCGCTTTTCAGAGATTATCACCCGGTTACGGTCCTCTCGCGTGACGTAAGAATTTATGTTATGCCAGCAGCTCACACCAATTGCTTCAAATATCTTTAGAAGCACTTAACGATCCTCATTTTACATAAAAAACGAATTAAAAAATTAAGTCCAATACCTCATACACACTACGAGATATGAGCATACAAATCTTGACGTATATTCTTGTTCATGTATTATACATATATGTTTGCATGTCGAAACATTATTGACATCGCTGATATGCTGTATCGTAATTTGCAGGCAGTTGTAACATCTTAAGCAATTTCATTCGGAAACTCAAAATTTGGCCGCAGAAGTGATGAATTTAAAATCATATTTTTTATTACATAAAATTGTAGTATCGTGTTCGCAGAAAGAAAGCTTCAAACAAGATAACATCTAAATTTTGCAACACCTCTGCATTCGAATTTTTGAAATTTGATATGTTGATGTCCTGAAATAATGAGCTCAGGTCTTATTAGATATGATAAATGTTCAAATTTAAATAACTTATATCGTAAATTATAAATATATACATTTTAAATTTCACTTTGTACTCTGTTCATTAAAAATACACCAAGTCATACCCAAATGTAGACAATTATATAATATTATAAACGAACAGGTCCTTTTTGATTCCGACCAAACCTGAATGTGCCAGAAAGAAATAATCGAAAACGAAAATTTGTACACAGTATGACGAGGTATATAAATCGCTTAAACCATAAGATTAATTTATTAACTTATTTCATATTTATTTTCCTTGTTTAATTAAATCCGACCAGCAACAGTCAAGTCTTATTTCAGCTAATTTTCAGTTCAAAGTTACATTTAAGCAACATTTCAAATATTTCTTTTTTAGAATTTTAGTTATGACAGTATTGTATCATAATTTACGATCAGACTATATCTTGACTAGCAATATTACTAAATTATAGCGAAGTTCTACCTATGTATATAATAATAAATCAAACCGATTCATTTTACATCTCACAATATCCTGACAAATTAGTGATGATTTTGCAGCATACAGTAAACGCCAGACTAGCAAAGCCTTGGCACTTGTTCCACCTACTCAGGTTAGCAGTAACGGAGCTACTCATAGGCAAACTCTCTCCGGAGCGGCGCAGGTGAGAGTGACGGGTTAGGACTCGTTCGTCGCGGCCAGTTGCTGGCTTGCTGGATGGCTCGGCGCTTATGGACGAGAGTAGGGGGAGGCTCAAAAAACGCGTAGGTGCGCGCGCAGCCGCTTTGTCTGCGCGGCGGTGGAGGGGGGCGCGGCGGACCACGCGGCACGCGGGGCTGCTAGGGGTCCAGGAGCGGAGCATGGCGGATCACCCGACGACGGCAACTGCATCCTTTCAGTCGGCCGCTGAACCCGCGCGTCGCCCGTTGCTGAACGACTGCGCGCCGCCGCTCCTTGACAGCCAAACTCGATTCGAATTTCGCGCGCCGTCTCTGGGTTTTTCCAACCCGGGAATGTCTTAGGGGAACTGTGCAGTGCAGTGTTTTGTCCAGCAACGTGTGCTTATACGACTTACGTCGCTGCGTGGTGAATGAAAATAAAAATTCGCAATAGAAGATCGTCCTATTTCAGTTGCCAGTGCTGCTTACAGTGAGTTCGAAGACCCGAGTTCGCTAGGTTTCTTCTGGTGTCATCGGGCTTATGACCGTTCGACTGGTCAAGTTGTTTATGGACCCAAATCCAGCAATCCGGAGAAACAAAAGTCGCCAGCTACCAGTGGATTATTATGAATTTTCTTAATGGAATGGTAGGTTCTTCATTCCTCGGATTACTTTTAAATCGGTTCAAAGCACCATAAAATTTTGTCTCGAAAGTCGTGAGAACAAAAGCGAACTTGCATTAAAAATCAAATAAAGTTGTAAAAAGTCGCGCGAAAATTTTCAAGTGGGAAAAGTGCGTAGGGAAAATGGAAGTACGGTTTAATGAAACATGCGAAGATGATACTTTTTATTTGATAAAAGTGATACATTTCATAACTTATTCCTGTGTTGTAATTTTTTAACTCGCTCTTCGAGGTTTGCAGTGTCTGCATTTCCTCTTCAATATCTCATCAAATATAGTACTTATTCTTTTGTACGTAGCAGAACAACGCGTTGTTCACCTCGCGTATTATTAGACGTATAAATTTATTTAAATATTTTATCAACACAAGTATTATCACAATAAATTAATGAAAAGAAGTAGTAAAAAAACGCATCCGTCGACACTCGCGAGCATTTCGTAATGCGATTTCTATAATTAATATTACAATCCAAACGTAATCAGATAAACGAAACAAGTATATAAGAAACGAATGAAATCAGCGCAAAATAACTTTCCTTTTTACACAAATGTATCGTTAGAGACATAAATTAATGCGCTGAGTGAGACAACTGATGAATCACTTGCCTTTTTTCCCATTCAACAGTTCATTAAGGTACAGCAGTGATTATAAATTATTTTATTAATTATGAAATCACCATTACGATAGCGCGCATTACCATTAAACTATCTTATTTTCTATTTTATTTTCGCCAATTATATTAGTTTTGCACAACAGGTATTGTTGTATATTTGCGCGCAATCTTCTGTCAGAGAATCAGTGGCAAAGATATGTAATAAGCGGTTATTGTTTTATGACAATGCGCTTTTCGAGGATTTTACGAGCTCGGTCTTACTTTTAAGGATCCATTACCCAGCGTCTATGGCCTTATAAGTGATCTTTTTGGCATTTTTTCTCACCAAAAAGTGATTTTTAAATAGTTTCTA
The DNA here is from genome assembly GCA_022817045.1 of Psix sp. ZL-2020. Lineage (NCBI taxonomy): Eukaryota > Metazoa > Arthropoda > Insecta > Hymenoptera > Scelionidae > Psix > Psix sp. ZL-2020. Next base: position 8,394 of record JABFQD010001842.1, on the reverse strand, counting down.
CAAAATTCATTCAAACTGAATACTGATTTTATTTTGGCAATACAATATCACTACTAGATTATTTTGGCACAAGTGAGTTTCTGTAAATAGAAATTCATTATTAAACATTTTTTTCAACCAATTAATTTTTAATTATGAAAATGTATAATTTAGTTGAGCTGTTAAAATTAATGGAACGATTTGAAGTGATTTTGAAAGTACTGTTTAGCCTAGATAAGGCGGTGTTAAATTATAGATGTGAGGCATATAATATGACATTTAATGAACACTAAACAAATTGAATTTTATCATTCAGTAATTTTAAAGTTAATAATTCGTTTTTGGATCCTTGAAAATTAATTATTTCTTAAATTTGATGAAGCAATTTGACTATTCAATTTTGCGTAAAATTATTATTCATAGAATTAGATTTAATGTAAGATTCAAGAACCTTTCTTTAAACGGAGAAGACACGAATCACTTCAATGGTTAATTTCAACCAGATAAGATCATAATTTCTATAATAAATTATTCAAGTTATTTGAACTACTTATAATACAATAAGATTTCATATTGATATTGCTATATACACAAATTACCTAACGTCCTTTAAAATTGCATAATAAATATAAGAAATTTCGTTAATGTATTGATAAAAAAATAGTTAAACATATTTCCCGTAACGTAAGTTTCTGAAAATGTAACGAGTTATAACTGTTATAATAACAAAACCATATCAACAATTTTCATACAATATTTTTATCACAATTTCTGTATGAAATCACATGATAAAACATTTTATCATCATACATTAAAAACATACAGCAAAAATGACATAAAAAGACATGGATAATTAAAAAATAAAATAAAAGCAATCTCAAAAAGAGATTAAAGTCGATAATATGCATTTCATCATTTCAATTTTTTTGTCAACTTGTGTTCTCTAGAAATTATTATTTCAGTTATAAAATGAAATTTCATTTTGAAATGTGAATGAAATAAAAACAATTTTCTTTAATTATTTCATTCGTCATTTCATTAATTATGGAACTTAAAATATCAATCCAGTAAAATGTCAATGTTTGGTTACATAGAATGAATGAGTAAATATGATTCCAGGTTAAACATCATATTACAAAATAATCAAAATTGTTAGTATTCAGTTACTATCAATCTACTTTAATAAAACTGTAATTATTCCACCGTACGTAGTTATCCGACTCATGAAATAATACCGAACAAAACAGTTTGCACCATTAACTACTGTAAATAGCTGCACTAGTACCACTATTTGTACGAAATAATTCTCAACTAATAATGTAACAAACACCTTACTTTCCTTCGTGTTCTAATTCTACATAAATTTGGTTTTTTACAACCAACTATGAATTGTAATAACCCTTATATTTCAACTTAATTGACCATGAGGGAGTCAGTAGCTGCACACCGTAGCAACATTGTAATCTAGCAGTGATATTCGTTATTGTGATACAACGCAGACTTTTTCCAGTTCACTGTGCTTGAGTTACTCAACGACTTCTGGTTGATGCGATCGATTTTAATCGTCACTAAACCTAATAGTTGGAAGAAATAATGCAACATGAAATGTGTCCCTGCGTCGTACTGATCAATTTTCAGCCTCGCGTGACTTAACAACGCGATTACGTGCTCCTGACCGATGAAACCGTCTTATCGTAGTGAACTTTTATTAATATACACGTACAGTTTTCACGTCATAACCCTGTGAAATCGATGAAAAGAGTGTACCCGTATATACAAATTTGGAATATTAAAAAGTGCAGGCGAGGATTGAGATATAAGCAAGTAAAAAAATTGTAAACTATTTTAGAAAATTGTACTGTATATAAATATTTATATACAGTACAATTTATATAAAAAGAACCTTAAAAAAATAACATACATGCAAGTACAATTTTTTTGGTTTTTATTTAAATTTCGTTTTTGCATATTATATGAAGATGTTTTATCGACAGTTTGATAGCACTTGAAAATTTCAATTTTTTTTATAAACAGAAAAAAATTTTAAAATTGTATTTCAAATAAATTTTAATTTTAATTTTCCATTTAACTTTAAATTCGATTTGAATAATACTATAATATTATATCAAAATAAAAATATTTGCAGAATATAACTATTTCATATAAAAAATATTCTTCCAATATAATTTTCATTTGATGAGTTGCATGTACATTTTATACATAAACATTCAAATGATTAGTGTATAAGTCACAAGTCAAAAATTGTCTGATTACAAATACATTGCTTTAGTCAACGAAGCAACATGAAATTCAAAAGGGTTATCAAAAAAATGTTAATTAATAACTGTATCGAATATGGCACGCGTCGATACTAATGGTAAATTAATTATACAAATTAGCATACGCGCGAGGTAATTGAAGTGGCGCAACAAGCAACAAAGCAGCCACTTGGGTCTCCGTGTAACGAATCGATACCATAATTTAAGCAGGAAATGATTGATTTCATTGCACAGCGCACGATTCATTTTAATCACTTAGCCCGTTCTTTGCCAGCTTAAACCTATGTATAAACTTAGAGCGTAGTGCTCAAACTTGCGACCATGCGCTAGTTTAGCCATGCTTGACCCGAACTGATCCACAGCTTTGCGCCACCATTTCAGAGTAATCATCGGGGAAAGTCATTACAGTCTGAAATGCTGTTTTTTGATTCCCATTGGCAAACAAGCGACGGCGAAATTACGACAAATTGCGGAAAAGTTGGACCGTTTTTCGCCTTAGTTTTCTTTGATTGTTTACTTTTTCGATGGAAAAATCGACGTGAAATTGAGTAATTGAGTTTGATGTTGAAGAGTAAAAGTATTAATTTCTTTCAAGGGAAAAATCTGCCGTTTGATTAAGGAAGATTAAAAAGGAAGGTCTCATTATTGTTGATTTGTTTTCGAGATCGATTCGGGATAAAAACAACACATTCATCATTTAGAAATGGCACGTAGAAAGTAATCAAAATTAAGTCTCGTTGCTTTTTTTCAATTTCCTCTTCATTTTGAAAATCAACACACGAAACACGATGATGTGCGAATAACCTGTCAAATTTCAAGTTGAAAGTTCAATAAAATCTTATTCTCTGTTGATTGCGGGAAATTGAACAATCGGCTTTTTTAGTTCTGAATTTGTCACAGAATGCACAGCTTTAACTATTTTTTGCATTGTGTAAAATGGAAAAAGGTATTCATCTATTGTAGAGGCGTTTAAACTAGCAGCGGCTTTTGAAAGTGGTAGAAATACTGTACACCGCGCATTAAAAGTTCCGGTAGTGTCTCGCCAAGTACGAATACTGACTCGTGCGTAAATGTGGCAGAAGCAAGCACATACACGCTATACACGAATTGTCTATGTGAATGCAACAGCAGCCGTAATGTTGTGCGTTTTGCAAGCAACGCACTGCGACGTCTTTTCAAAATTTCTGCGCTCTAGATTCATCGACTTCTTTGTTTATAATGGTAATACTCGAGAAAAATTACTATGCAAGCTAGAAAATATTTTCAGTCATTTTTAGTCCTCTGTTAATTAAGTAGATTGGGGCAAATAAATGAAAAATAAATAAAAGTTGAGGAAAATTGGCATTGATTTTGGCAGAGGTTTAGTTAATTGAAGGTTTGAGAAAAATCTTATTTCGTTTATTTCGACATAATTATCTGCAGACAATTTAATTTAAATAATGCTGTTTCAGCAAAAGTCGTTAAATGTTTTCTTCGTTTCAATAGTTTTTTTAGTTTTTGTGGCATTAAAACAAGTTCTAGCGAATTCTGAAATTAGTTATATTATTCATTAGTAATAAAAGTGTAATAATTATTCGTGGTTGATGTTGTGTATGATTGGAATAATTCGTTTGATTAAATCTGTGGCGTTTTAACGAGTAGTTTTTCTATGACAGAATTGATTTCAATAATTTTATAAAGCATTCATATATAATGCAATATAATAATTATGATAATGGATTAAATCAATATAAACTATCAATAATCTGGAAAATCATATTAATTAGTTACACACATTATAATTAATGTATAAAAGTAGAAAGTTTACTTTATTCATTTATTTTGTTACGAAATAACATTTTACATTACAAATTATTATTTGGTGATAACATGAAATATTATTTATTAGTTCGGTGGAAAAATTAGATTATAACCTTATATAATACTTCAGAAATACATACATACTTATAAACGAACAATATTTTAATTCATTAAAAATAAATCAGTTTTTGAATAGAAAAGATCTGAAATAATATCTGGGATTTTTATTAATTTGATATGTATTGCAACAGTCAATTTTACATATGCAATTTTTCCAGTTTTTTTTCAAATTACTCGTAACCACCAAATATTATTTTTACATCAATATCACTGGAAAATAAATTATTCAAGTTTACATCGAGAGTTCAATATACGTTCACTACAATTTTATTGTGCTTTTTAAATATTGATTAATCATTATATATTCATACGCTTAATTTTCATGTTTTCAATTATTAACGAAAAACATTGCGTGATATCTCAAGGCCACTATTAATATAACATATAGGTTATTGCTGTTACAATTTTTATTTTAATTTTAGGAAATTATTTCAAACCATCTTAGTGAGCATTTGAAGTAATCCCAAGATTAAGTATATAACTACTGTTACGTCAGAAGTACATTTCGATTGAACATCTTCACATTAAATCCTCGAACTAATACTTGAACTAAAAACTCAAAGTTATTAATTTATTAATTTTTGTTAAAAAAAATTAAAAGTTTCTTTTAATCAGTAAAGTAAAAAATGTTATTTTTGTTTTTATAAGAAAAACCGACGTATATAGTATTTGGATGTTTAATATTATTTTCACTAACATAACCAATACTTGGAAGTTACAGTGAATTGAAATTTTATATAAGAAGGATTCTTTTGATTTAGAAATAAAAATGTTTTAGAATTTCACTGATCAGTAATGAGTATTCCTGAATAAAATTATTTGATTTTATTATTTGTTTATTGCTTTCATGTCGTAAAAGTTGTTTTTTTTATTTTGTTTATTTATCTAATTATTTTATTTATTTATTATGTTTTATGCAACGGGAAATTTCGGTTTTAACTAATTTTAATTTAGTTTACTAACTAACTTCACTTTGATTATACAAAATAAATTTGATTTAATTAATATGATAATTTTGGTACGAAATTGTCAAGATTTTTGAAGATCATATGTTGTGTAAAACGCGAAAACAGAGTAAAAGAAAAATAAACATACATGTATAACTTTCATCCATGCAATTAATTTTAGTGTCAATTGCATGTTCTCATTTCATTTAATCACTTTCACTTTGCATTTAAATATGCTATCACATGACAGATGTTAATATACGTTATTATAACATCTTTTAGAAGTCACCATTTTATTAAGGTGTCAAGAAAAACTTCCTAGAGAAATTTAATAATACTCTAATGAATGTTAACCTAGTTACGTCTATATAATTAAACATAAGCATGATGTACTTATACATTTTTTAAAAGTAAATTATTTCATATTTACATTAGTATTACTTTTAACATAAAACCTTAATAATCATGCACCTGATTGCTAATGAAGAAATTCTAAAAATATGCTTAATTTTATCTCAAATTATTCATACAGTTTAACATTTTTTCATGCGCGTACAAATATGCTTAATATATATACAAAAAATCTGAAAACATATATTTCCTTTTTTCAATAGACACGAAACTTATAACATAATCAAAGATATTATTTACAAATACTATTAAACTCTAAATAGTTGTCTTTCACGAGTTCAATTTGCAGGAAATCATTTACGTCAAATTTACAATTTCAATCATTAATAAGTGAAGAAACGTCTGAAAACGACTTTCCAGATAAAAGAAAAATCATAACTTAGTACCCAAGTGAATAATAACATCGACATTTCGCTGCAGCGTCAGAATTAATGAATCTCGGTGCAAAGCGTTTAATTAATATGCAACAAAAATGATTGCGTCACTTGCGCTACTCGATTTACTTTCACGAGGTGAGTCGATCGGCGATGAGTCAATTTCAAGAATTCAAGATAGCGCACTTAGCGCGAGTGTAAGAAAACTATAGTGAAACCTGTTTGCGCAGTCCGAACCCGGGCACGAGTTTGAGATTATTGTCCTCAAACTCGACGGTAGTATTGGTCCTTTTTTAGTCATATGCACAGCGCATATTGATAACGTAAAGAAAGACCAACGAAACAACGGAATTGTCCCGTTCTTTCTACCGAGTAACAGTGCAGAGATTGTGTTCTCAACTTTATCATTTCTTTTAAATGGTTTTGACCGGTAATGTTTAGAATTTGTATCAAATCTAGTAAATTTAATCAAATTTCAATTAAGGTGTAATTTTTGGACAACTTTTCTATATTTTTCTATAATATAATAAAAACTATATATGAACAAGGGACACAGTAGTAACTTGACAAGTCAAGGTTTTAATTAATTGAATTAATAAATTTGATTAATCAGTATAATTGATTTTCTTCGTAAAATTTGTGAATATACAATTGTGAATACAATAAAAATACCGTATTAAAATGAATTCTTTAATATTTTCTAGATACCTTTCCGTATCTGCGATAATCTTTGACTTGTCAAAGATGACAATTCATTCAATTTTGACCTATGAGATAAAGTCTACGATATTTTTTAAAATGGTTTGTCAGATGTTTAATGAAGATTTTTTGTTTCGAGTTCAAAACGGATGTCAAAATTAACAAAGAAGCGTACTAATCAGTATCGAGCGTCTCTTATAAAATTCCCGTGCAGCGTGTTCCGTTTGTCACCCGTGCTTACCAATGATCTTGAAATGCTATCCAAAATTGTAATGCCATTTCCCCCAGTCGTATCATTGAATTTAATTGGATGCTTTGCATTTTCGCGCCAAAGTAACGTGGCTCTCAAACATACGGCCATCGATTGCGCTTCTAATTAGTGAATTCACTGAAGCTTCTGTTGACAGTATTTCTGCTCAATTTTTGCATCAACTTACAATCATTAAACACAAAGTAGAACTAATTAATACCCGTGTTTATTTTGCATTACTTAAAGTCGGAGGCAAATTTGATAAAAACAAGGAAACAAAAATGTGAAGAAAAATTAAATTCACCTTCACATGCATATCAAAAAGGTCATTCTTTTTCAGCTAGGTTTTCTAAAGAATTAATCTGCCCATTTGTCTCGAACTGAAAACTTCATAACTCCATCTTTGTAAGACTTCGTTGAGTTCTTGGGTCACTTGCTCCTCGAGGCACTCGTGCGTTCAAGTACCGGATGTAAAGGAGACCGTAGGAGTTGGTTCATATCAACGCAAGACAATATTTGCGTCTGTTATCGCGTGACCCTTAAAACTATATCAGTATAATATTAGCCTTAAACAGTGATTATGCTGGCCTCTTCTGCTATTGCGTGCGCAATCGGTTGGAGGAAAAGACTCGCTGACCTGGAAAATGCTATCGAATTCAATTTGACTTGCGGCTTTGTCTTCTTTAACTCTGGTTCCTTGGCTTCAAACGGCTTCCTGATGAAGCCTTCGCAAGTTGGACATTCAAGAACATTCTTCTTCCGTTCAATTGAGAAAATGATTGCGCGCACTCGCCGCAATATCCAATTTTTATTTCAACAGATCGAACCGTGCAGTGTTAGTTGAGATAAAAAGGAAATCGATGGCGACAGCGATTTCAGGTGCACGGTTTTTGTTTCCGACGTAACAGGTCTGTAATGCAACACGCGTGCAGAGGCACGTAATCGCGTCCCCGTCGATGGAACGAGACAAACAATATACCTGCGCGAGCGCACGTCTCGGTGTTCGAGGAATGAGAAACTTATATTATTGTCAAACGGTAGAGAGGTGCTTAACCTCAAAATTTATTTTGCATTGATCGATGCAGGCAGAGAAGTGTAAAATCTTAAAATATGGGAAACGGAGATTCATTTAAGATACTTATTTAGATATTAATCAGGAATTCATTAGTAATATAATTGAAAGTTTATCTCGAACCGAATCAAAAATTGAAGATTAATCTTGACGATCCGTCGGAAATTGATGAGGTTATTAGTTAAGAGTTTATAAGATGGAAGGTTTTTGGATAAACATAATTTTACAAATGGTTTGAAAATTGGATATTGATAAGGTGTTAATAGGATAATTACATTATCGGAATTAATTATGATAATTTATTTTCTGTGCTAAATGCATATATTTAAGAAGAAACTGAAAAAAAAAAAAATAAAAAAAAATTTATTTATATTTTTAAAAAAATCGAAAATATTATTACTTTCATCAGAAGTCAAATTTACAGCAAATAATGTTTGTTTAATTTTTTTCATATTGATAAATT
>JABFQD010001841.1:0-16902 GCA_022817045.1 Psix sp. ZL-2020 | reverse complement strand
ATTTCTTATATTCAAAAGGACTATATTAAAAAGAGCCAACACAAAAATATTCTAAATTTTGAAAACTTATAATTAATAATAGTGTTCTTTAAAGATATATCCCTATTTTAACTTTGAAGTGGTTTGATGAGAATCGCACGTCTAACAGTGCAAATAAAGCTAATGTCACAGCGCGGTCTTTTGTGTATTCGCAAATACTTCATACGTCTGCTTAGCACCGGAAAAATTGCGTTAATACTCTATTGGAGCAGAGCAGAAGTCGGACATCAAGTGCTTACTACCATATAAAAGAGCTATGCTTCATATAAGGGCGCTATATATGTATTAAAGAGATAATTTTCCTCTTTATAATATTCACTTTTGAGTTATTATAATAAAATTTTTAGTTATCAATTATAATTAACTAACTTTTATCATGACATTTTTATTCTAAAACTGTAATATTTTTGCATTTTATTGTTAATTAAAAAATGAATAAAATTCGGGAACGACGTGATATCTCTCATAACATTACTGAGTTTTTTAATTGACCATACTATCCTAACGTGCTTTAAAATAATTTTAGCATATAGAATTTTTATGTATTATTTTTCAGGGTCTTTTAGCAATTTTTAAAACTGGTTTTTAAATGTAAATATAGAAACAGCTTTCAATACAGTGCAATGATATACGAACTTCCATAAACAACTGATAACTTAAAATCAATGGTATCCACGTTTTAATGAAAAAGAAAACAAAACAAAAGACAAAATAACGCAAAGGAATAATCTTTGGATAGAAACATTTTTCATATCATGTCCATATTAAGTAATATTTAGAAATCTAAAAGTTGTATTTTTTTTGATTACGATAAACTCAAAACAATAATACAGCTGAACATCATTAAATCGACCAAATAACTTTATTGCAGAAAATTAGCTTAAGTTATACAAAGCAATTATAAGTTTAATAATATTAAACGCTACAACTGTGTGATCAAACTCTAATAAGGCAAACATTACAATATAAATGCATGAAAAACATTAATCAATCCTGTAGTACGATTAAAGGAAATAAACACATTTCTCAATGTCAATAGTAATCATAAACAGAATAATCAATACAATTTTATTCGAAGTAAAATGTAAGTAATATTATATTGCACAACAGGTCAATATAAAAAATAATAGGTAATAACACAAATATGGAATATCAATATTAGTGAGTAAAAAGTAATCTAATAATAATCCTATAACAAATGAAACAATGAACCCAATAGAATTAACAAATATTCAAAATAAAATAAATACAATATGTTAAATAAATTGCACATGTGCGGTTACCGATAAGAACTTCATTTTTTGAATAAAATAGTTTATGCGAAAATATTGAATACTATGGTATTCAGCAATATTATTTAAAATGACTGCTTCGTAAGAAAACTTAATATTTTGTATAAAATAGTAACAATTTATTAATTATAATCCAAATTACGAATAAAATAGATTATCAATCTGGTTAAATATCTAGACAAATATCGTGATCATTTTTATGAAAATTTTAATATTACATCGTAAAAATATAAAAGAAAACAAACTTAATTATTATAAACAGTTACTAGATATCAATTTCATATGAAACATTTTCAGTATTGTTTATGCGATGTTTTTTCCCCAAAACAATCATTGTGTACTAAAGCAGACTATCGCACTTCACCGACGGCACTTTAACGATTGATATTAAATTTAAATTGAAAATAAATCAAAATTGAATTTATCTGTATCGCAATAAATACATAAATTTAACTAAAAATTAATTAACTTTTTATTATTATTTGAAATATATTTTAAATATATAAAAGAAAAATTAATTTTAATAAGCAAAATGAAATTAAATATAGAAGAAAATATAAAAACATCATGCAAAAAACATATTATTGCAAATTGTGTTATAATCAAATATAATTTGACCCCAATAGAAAATCAGTCAGAAGATAGATTTTGTTTAAATTTAATTGCAAATTGAATCCGGATGATGCAACTCAAACAATATTTTCCCATATTACCTCATTATATTTTATAATGATAAAATTCGCTTAGAAAGAAAATGAAAATCAGAATATGTGTAAAACAATGCTGCTATTAAATAATTAAACCACAGAATGATGTCGAGTTTTATACATCTATACACAATAAAGATCATATTCTCATTATCTGAAATATTTATATGATATATAAAATGAAAAAAATTCTAATGGAATTTGACTTGTTCAAGTAAACATAGTCGACCTTTTAAAAGGTGACACGATATTCCGTATATTTGCATTCTACATAATTTCTTTTCTAGACGCGTTATAACAAAAAATGGTCAATGATTTTGTTAAAATTATGGTCAGTATTAAAACTTTGTTTTCATTCAACCTAAAAATAATAAAAATGTTGTTTAATGCATACATTAGGTTAAAATCTCTTTTTGAGATAAAAAATGTTCTGAAACAAATTCAACACTGAAAAATTGTTTAAAAAAGAAATATAATAACTCATCAATGAAAACCATGAATTGCAGAGAAATCAAATCAAAAGAAATATGTTCTAGAATATTTTAATAAAAGTTCACGTTTAGAATAAAATGTGTTATTTAGATGCGAACAACTAATTCCCACGGAGTGCCACTGATATTAAGTAACCCTTGAAATCTCACTATATATCGTTACCCAGCCATAAAGCATCTGCGGCTGGCGACAAAATATGAAAATTGTCGCACTTGTATGACCCTTTTTAAGGGAGCACTTAACGGGAAAAAGTAACATTTAAAGACTGGTTTTACAGAGATACTTTTTCTGTTGCAACTGTTGTTTCAAAATGTCTTACAAAGACACAATTTTGTTCAGAGCAGTCAATCGTTTCTCAACCCTGTACCCATCTGGATCACATTTTGATATTTCTCTGTCTCTCAAATTATCAGTCTGTGCATCAGTCTGTTAAGAAAATTACGATACCGTAATTTTCTTAACAGTTCCAATAATAAAATCTATTGACGTTTCTTTGTTTCAGCAAATTATGTTACAAAGCGTCCTTCCTTCTAATATGTTCATAAAATTGAATTAAAGTACTCTAGCAAATTGTTCTTAAATTCTCCTCTTATATTTATTTGAAAATTTTGTCAAATAAATCGACACAAGCTGAGCAACATTGCAGCGCAAAACCTAAGGCCCAAATCATAGTGCCCACTCTTAAGCCTACTTCATACTGACTCGAGCCACGTCATTGACTAAAGATACATAAAGACTCCAAACTGAGAAGATAAAAAGTAAAATAAAAAGTTATTTCTTCAATAAGATTGAATAATATACTAAAATTATAAATAAACCTTAAATCATAGTTATATGATTAAAGCTATATATAATTGTATTAATAAAGTAAAATACTTTTCCGATTATCTTTTTCCTCATTATTCACAAGTCCTAATTTAAAACGTTTGGAATACTTATGCTATCCATTGATTTATTGACAACATTCCCACATGCACACCTACACGTTGCTCTAAAAATCTTCTTTTCTTTCAAGGTTTTATGATTATGAAGTCAATATATGGCATAGGGATGATAGATTTTTCAATTGCATGTCGTTGCTCGAATACGCATAAAGCTCCATATTATAAAAATTCGATCTTATTTCCTGTCCGATAGTCCAATATTCTTATCCAAATCAGCTTTAGAATCCATTTGATAGTTTAAATTCATCCTAATAAAATTTTATTTTGAAATCCTTTATACTCACAAGTGATGTAAATGAATGTTCAAGCTTGTTTTCAATTAATCAAAAATTGTAAAATATATTTTTCAAAACCAGTGTGTCTACCAAGATTTCATTACGAGATTATACTTTCAAATCATAACATTTCTTTGATGCGATTTCTGTGTTCTGCGTACTAATGATGGAAGACGATTGCATCGGAAATAAATTTGCATTTCATGAACAATTTTAATTCAGAATGAAATTATTGTATAAGCAGATTTCTCCGAAATATTTGATACTTGCAGAAAATTATATATATTAATTAGGGAATAACCATAATAATTTCTGCAGCATTTATTTGAACGTATTGATCATTATGATAATTAACGTAAAATTTCAAATTCACTTTAATCGAAACATGAAATTTAATTTGATCAATTTCTAAAGTGAAGATAACAAGTTTATTACTTCCTATTAAATATTTTTTGTATATGTATTCCTTGCAAGCTGTATATGCTTATTTATTGTTTATACATTAAACCAATAGAAAATATATATAATATATAAAATATATCATATTAACTGAAAATATATAAAATATTGTAAAACGTAGTTTTTCCAATTTTCAGTAGTTCCAAAACAACTTCTGCACTTATTAAACTATAAACAATTTAATATCTTTGAATTTCATTAATGAAATGTGTTTTATTTGTTATTTTCATTTTATAAAGCGTTTCTTAGTCAATCATGAAGTTTATAAGTAAATGCAAAATAATATGTTGAATGATTGCTAGACTTCTAACATTTTTTGTATAAAGACATTTCTAATTTATAAACTAAAACGAGATTTAATAACAATATAAACGTATATTTTTATGTGAAAAATTTCCAATATATAAAATGAAATTAAAGCATCTATAATAATAATGAATATACGGAATTTCATTTTAGGTTCATTAGTATATAATATTTCATAATATTAACAGTGCTTTTGAGAAAATATCTTATAATGAATGTAGAATGAAATCAAAATTAAGATACTAATAATAATGATAATAATTTTAATAATTATAATTATGTTTTGTTTTTATATTTTAATTTTATCGTATATATGTAATAATCAATACTATAGATCACTCTTCATGTGTTATGAATTTATTTATTTCTCAATTTGCCACATGAAATTTGGTAATTATAAATTTTGACTGTAATAAACTTTTGTGTAATCAACACAATAATTATTTCAATTTGCAAATTGTTTACTTCATTTTGTTGTACGATTATGATTTTGGAGTATAATGCAACTTTTGACTTATTATGTGATTTCTAGAGAAGCTCTCATTGCTTTGATAACTGTGTCTTAATTTACAGATCATTATGTATTTTATTGAGAGTAATTTCTAGTCGACATACTAAATTATTTTGCATTATTTATCGAACTTATAATCTTTGTACATAATACATGTTTTATGCTATACTTCATCAATGTGAATTATCAGCCAAACTGGTATAAACCACAAATATAATATTTTAGAAATTAAATTAATGAATAGATAATCGTTCTAATCATGAAACGTCATTACGCAACATTACATTCTAACAATATTGATTAGTATCACTATTTTGCTTTTTATGTAGTTATTAAACATAGATTTTAAATTTCTCTCTTTAAAATATTTGTCTTTCCTTTTATCATTTTCAAAAATAATCAACGTGTTGCTATTAATCACTTTCACATACATATGTGTTTATTTCTTCTAAAAATGTGGTTTGTGCTTAAAAAAGTGTACATTCTTGAGCCGATGAGTTGCAGCCCACCGAAATGTCACATAAAAGTGCATGCACATGTTTGCATTTGAAGAATTCGGATACGTCAAAGTACTTGTTTAGTCAAACATTTTATTTTGAAATTTCCAAAAGGCCATCGACGCATAAAAAATATTCAATTTTTCATTATATTACAATTTAGCAGTTTACTAACTCATTTGTAGATAATTAATGATAAAATTAAAAATCTTAAACGTATTACAAAATACACGAAATCTGAATAATAATTGAATTACAGTCTAATTATACGGTCTATTTATTAAAAACCAAATTATAGTCATTTAAAATATTCAATTATATTTAAAGTTGAATGCTGCTCAATGGTAATAAATTTTATTTGATGAAATAGAAAATTTGTCTTATAAAGTGATAAATATTTTTACATTCACAATTTTTCACTCGATTGTTTGATTTGTTGTTTGGCTTGCAAATTATAAATTTTCACAAATGGAAAATTCTTGATCGAATCACTATATAAGAGAATATTATGAAAATAAAACTATTTTTCACTATATAGCTTTATATGATTGAATTTTTCTCTAATATCATCTTTATGAATAATTTATTGCTTACATATATATATCATATATTCAGTTGATTCAAAAAGATGAAATGCGAAAAGCATAGCTTTTTTGTAGGAAATTTAGGCATTTCATTGCATCGAACAATCGGCTTTGAAGCTGATAGCTATCTGACTCATGCAGCTAAAAAGATTCCAATAAGTCAATTCTAAAGTTTTAGGAATCATTTTTATAGAGCTTGCGTTATAAATAAAACCTTAAAAACTATAATTTAAAAAAATATCTATATTTAAGTTACTTAAATCACAATGTAAATAGCATTATGTAAATGAGGAAACTTGTATGATTATTGTATTTTTAATAAACATAATAAGTCAATAATCACTAATGATAAAAAAGAGTCTGTAGCAGGTGTATTTTACAGCTGGAATTTCTCGATTGTACTATTTCATTGTATTTTTATATATAAACGAATTTCTAATAGTATTTAAATTAACGTCAAGCCTCACTCGATAATATAGATTTCTTTGATAAATATATTTTGTAGTTCGTGAAGTTATATTCCACTAAAAATATTGTTCATATCTCATCATTAATGGTCTTTTATAAACATATGTGCAATCAATATACAGCCTAACACATGAAATGCAACATGGGTGAAACGCCAAGAATGTTACAGAATGACTCGGGATAATAATGTTTCATGCAGATCACACGGATTACTATCATTTGATTATCACTTGTTTATCCGGAATAAAAAAAAACGCAGCTATGATCACAATATCGGATCACTAATTTTATTCATGAATAACTACATTAGATACATTGACATAAGTCATAATAGTATTACCTCTTTAGTATATTAATAATAATATTAATAAAAGCGTTTGATCAATACAGATTTTTGGATGAAAAACGGCGCGTAGAAGAGATGATAAAAAATATTTGTATTAAAATATAAATATATTATATATAATATATATAATCATCCTGATGTATTTAAAAAATAATCAATTTATTTTCATGTAAACAATATATGTTAGAAATAAAATAGTTTTATATCACATATAACGTATGGTAATTTGCGTATAATTAAAATCTTCGTGACTATAATTATAACAAACTAGACATTCCTTATTTGTATTTTAACATAGCCACATTGACGTGTAAAATCTAAGTGTTTAATCTTACTCAAGTTCCTCCATTGTTGCATTCATTGTTTTTATGAACTTTTAAATTCACTTTGCGTATGAACGTCCTCTTCATGTTGAACAATTCAAAATACTTTCGAATGAAACATTTTAATAGCACTATTTTATAATAGCATAAAAGTGAAAAACATATGTACAACACACAAACACTGATTTATTATACGATAGATTGAAATTCATCAGTATAGAAACATTAATACATTTGACTAATGTTCTATAATATACTAGTTATAAACTAATATTTTCGATCAAGAATTCACTACTGAACAAATATGAAAAGTAGTTTGGTGCAACCACTAATTGTTGACTACACTATAAAGACGATATAGATTCGATGTTTTCTATCTTCTTACGGAAAACACCAAAAACATCCTCGAACCATTAGAAAAGTTACGGGTGTGATACGATTGCATAAGCGCGTCGCGACTTAATGTTCTGCACGCAGAGCTGTGATCTTTTTGAGCTTCCAAGTACGCAAGTCCAACAACCCACTCATATTCAAGCTTATATAGAAGGTATTCCACGATGGCGCATAAGTGGTTCCAAACGATCTCGACTACAAACTTTTATGTATTTGTAGAATGTACAATATTTAATGTCAACTAAGATTCAATTGGAATATTTATTTCAAAATTACAATTACATGTTTTATCGAATATTACCCTTACAACATTCAATGTAATCTATTGTAAATTAAAAGTATGCGGATTTGAACATTGGATTACAGTAAAAACGATTTTAAACGTAATTTTGTCGATGGCAACTTAACGATGAATTTCATTTCTTCTGAAATTTGTATCGATTCAAAAAAAAAATATTTATCCATTTCATAACAATATTAACTATTTCAATTAAAAAATCACACTTAACAAACAGTTATGAAAGTTAACATTAGCTTAACATGAAAAAATGATCAAATTGATTGATCAACAACTTTTTGCAAAAATATATATGCATAAAATTGCATATATAATGCAATAGTATAATGAATTTGAGATTTTCCTAATGTTTTCAATACGGAGCAAGAAAATTCGTTATACAAATCAAATTTGATGTAGATTTTTTGAATTCAATAATTATTTTATGAATTCATATGTTACATTTTTAAGTAAAGTTTGTTTGAATCAAATGAAAATTAATAGGTGAGAGTGCACATTTATGTTTCATATCAAAATACAGGCTGAAACTTATATTTATATTTAATATAATTACCTTATTTTTATTTGTCCTTTTTACATTCAGTTAATTAAAAGTTTTTCCTTAAACGTAAACTCAATTTTTAACGTGCAAAAAGTCAGATGTTCGCCAAATTTGCATAAATTACAGTATTTGAATTTCACTATATAAATTAATAAAGTTGAAGTGTTCAACTCAAACAAAATAATTACCTTAAAAAGATGCATAAAAGTTTACAACGTGGAATTAAATTTGTTTAAATAAGTGTACTAAGGAAGGTAAAATATGTTTATACAGTTTTGTCTAATAATTCACATACAATCTATAATTTTATTCTTGCATGAGATAATTTAACATTCATTTGTTGTAAAGTTTTCGTTTATTACCTTTGACATCTTCTTAATAGCTTCATTCCAAATAATTTCGTCTTGTATAACTAATTTGCATTTATTTTGAAAATATAACGTAACAACTATATTTTACTATAAATTATTTCTCCTTACATTTCTGCATGACTTTTTTATCATAAAACTTCAAATTTGTGATATCTTAGAAATTTAAAAGAAAAATATATATAGTAACTAAAAAATACATGTTTAATATATAACTCGAATCTGTATATATTTTGAAAATTAAAATTGAAAATTAACCTCTCAAAAATCATTGACTGTAATTTTGTGTAAAAACAATGTTTATCAACGTACAAAATTTCATTTTTGAGCATTTTAAATTTAATATAGTTTCGTCCAACTTCGACCTTGCATTTTTTTTTGTTTACAATAATGAAAGCACGGACAATCAATATGTGTAACGAAAAATTTTAATGTAATGGATACAACTGAAAATCGTTTTGTGACTGTCAAATAAGGCTGAAACATCACGGAGAGAAATACAAAAAATTGATTTTTTAAATACTCATAACGCTTTGATTTATAAATATTTACGCTTGATGAATATGTTTTAAAGATTGCGTGTAGCTGTTAATTACTCAATATTAAAGACCAATAATGTAATAAATTGAATATTAAGAAACGAACTTATTCTTAAAAATGAATTGCAGCTTTTATTTCGAAATAGATTATATGTAACTTTTTTGAAAATGTAACAAAAAAGAAATACGATGTAACAAAATAATTAATGATTGAGTTCAGTTGAAACTTTTCTTTCATCGTATTAATGAAACCTTGAAATTCATCTGAAAAATATAGTTAATTATTTTTAAAAAGTTCAACAAAATCAATATCAATAAAGTATTTGAATCAAAACAATATCTACCGGAGAGAAAATATTATATAAAGTCGAAATTATGTACCTTAATAAAATTGTTTTTCATTTTTATACATTGCATGAAATCAATTTTAATTTCATATAATTTTAATTTCAATTTAAATGATGATTTTCAAGAAAATGAAAATAAGGAAGTTGAATAAATTGGTATCAAAAATAAAAAACCATCGCAACATAAGATTGCATCTGAATTGAATATTACAAATTTCTAACAAAATATTTAAGAGGAAAACGTAAATTTAACTTGTTTACGTTCCAGACTATTATTTTATCATTAAGATATTTGTTTCCAGACTACATCCATATTGATTACATTTAAACTTCAGCCAAAATTACGGATTGAAGAAGTCTCGCCTCTCAGAGTAAAAAAAAGATACAAAAATCTTATTACAATTAAAATAGAAAATTACATTTTGATTAAATACTTTAGTTTGGAATTTATAAAAATATTTTACAGTTTTTACATTCTAACAAAAATACTTCGCATGTAACTATTTACACAAAATAATTACGAAATAAGTATTTCATATATTTTGAAAATACACCAAATATTGGCGTAGAAAAGCTGCTGTAGCGTTTACTATCAAACACCTTCCTCAACGGCGACAAATTTCACGTATAGATCAATATTCTTCGTCATAGCCTTGTTAGCACCTTTATAAAACTAGACTTACTTGGAAAAATGCCGTGGAAATTGAATCAAAATTCGAGTAGTAAAAATGACGTGACACAAATAATATGTATATTCCAAAATAGTAAATACGTTGATTTTCAATAACAAAAATTGAGAATTTCCTGATATATTTTGATCTTTAAAGCAACATATTTTTTCGTAAGCTTCGTTCAATTGACACAAATGTCACTAAAAAGTTACTTTGTATGTGTTATTTGGTATCATAAAAATATTAGATACATAAAAGTATCCAAGCATAAAAGTCATACTAGTTTTGTTTTGCAATCAAATTAAATCCATGAAGTATAAAGCAATATCTATTTAGTTATTTTTCTTGACTAAACTGTTGATTTTTAAACTGTTAATAGAGTACGCATTGAATTAAAATGATTTAATTTCAACGAATCGTATGATATTGAAGACTAATTTTTAAATCAACGTATAATATTGAAATTTATAAAAACATGAACGTTAAATATAAAACAAACAATAATTTATTTATTTACGAATACGAAATATTTTTATAAATGTATTTGATAAAAATGTCTTTAAAGTTCACGAGCTATAGTAACTGTCATTTTTCTGTCCTATATATATACTGTTATCAAAGAGTTACTATACAAGCTCTTTAACGTAGCTATATTCATGTACTTTATTGTTTTACTTGCGCGATTCCCAGATCCATGTCGAAATGAAAAGTTAATGAAATGTTGACAGTTTCTATGTAAATACTAAAGTTTTATTATTTGACTTATGAATGAAAGTAAAAACGTAAAAAAATATGCGAAGTTCGAATTTACTTCAGATCATAAAAATAGACTAACAAACAATTTGTCTAAATCTGTAAGCTAACGGTATAGAAAATAATAGTATAAAAATACGAATTGTTGATTTATAAATACTAGATGAATTACAATGAAACAAGCGATATTAGAGAAATACTGATTATAAAAAGAATTTACGCAATTTTCAATATTACATCCTACACTCGGAAAGAACCAATATTTTCAATTATTTTATACGATGCAAAACAAGGTTATAATGTTAAAATAAAATTGGTTTGAATCAAATAAAATTCAACGAAGTGTACATGCTTTATTAGAAAATTAATAAATGCACGGTTCTTGGTATATAATGAAATGAAAAATAACAAAAATGTAAAAAGTGATCAATTCGTAGAAGACGCACTAATTTTTCAGCATGAATGTTTTCAATTTAAATGATGACTCTAATAAATAATAAAACAGTAAGTATGTAAAGCTTCATTACATAAATGAATTTTTCAGTTCAAAATCATTTTAATAAATCGTCTGTGAGATAGATCAAATTTATTGTTTATTCATTGTGCAAATACAATTTTACATTGGTCTGGATTGAATAATATTTTTGTGCTGATCTTGTCGCAGATACATTTTTACTGATCCCTGAAAAGTAAAAAATATTTAGTTAGTAATTTCTTAGCTTCAACTCGAATAACCAACCGAATAGAATTTCTTCGTTTTTCAAGCTATAAATTATTATTTATTTCAGCTATTTAATTTAAGCTATAAATTATTACTAATGCATCAAAATTTTTCACTTGGATTTTAATTAAATTTTACGACACAAATTTATAAAATGGAATCTACCCCGTTTGAAACAATTGCGTAATATCTTTTTCCGGGTTAGATTAGAAGAAGTGATAAAAGAATTAATTATTAAATAATTATATATGAAGGAATAAATTCGCTGTTGCAACTGACTAAAATCTAAAATATGCACAGTTATGTTTTTACACAATTTGCAATAAGAATTTCACTTTCTTTCTGTATTATTCTCTCATAAAAAATGATTCATGTATACAAAATTGAGTTTAATCAGTAATTTAAAATCAATTTCAAATTCCAAATGGTTGTCATTTTATTTTACCAATTTTTAGTTGTAACAAAATGATTTAAGTTACGTTACTCTATGTGTACATTTTCGCATAAAGCCTAAGAAAATTAAAATGATTATTGAAATCTAAATACAATTATTATAATAAATCCAATCAGACTGACTTGTAATGATGAATGAAAACACAAACTTAAAATACCTCTTTAACGACGCATTCCTGGCATAGGCATAGGCATACCTCCTGTTCCTAAACCTAACATGCCTTTAGCTCCTTCTGCAAATGCATTACCTGCGCCTTGCATTGACTCGATTCCAATTCTTCCAGCATCCAAAGGAATGTCCATTAAACTACGTTCAGCCTAAAAAATCGATTCATAAATGGAAACATAAATGTTAATTGTATAACAATTATTATTATTGCTTACTCTATGAAGCTGTGGCATCATATTCATTGGGTTCATTGATTGACCAGGAGGTTTTGCACTGACAACCTATATACATAAGCAATATTTTTAGTCGGCAGTTCTTGTGTAAAACGAAAAATATCGAAAAAAAACATGAAGAAATGCAGACATGTTTCTTTTCGAGAGTCTCGTGTTTAAAAAAATATTCGACGATCGAATCCTTTAAAAAACATTTTAGGGAAAATAAATGAAATATGTTGGAAAAATATTTATGAGAAAATAGCGAAGAATATTTCGAAAAATGTCAACCAAAATTTGAAGTAATAAAATCATATGTACGTGTAAGTTCTATCAAGCGTTTGTCAATATATGGATTGAAACCATATTTACAAAGCAAACAGATATTTCCTTATTTAACTGGAATTATTTTATTAACAATTAAGCACATTTGAATAAATTATTAATTCATCAAATGTCCTTTGCAACTGTTGCATTTATGAAAATTGCGTTCGAACAAATTAAGCATTAATTATATCAATTTTGATGAACAAAATTTATTACAGATTACACGATGTAGAGAAGTTGTGAAGCATTAATATGATGATTAATGATATTCGACACAAGTACCAACTAACTTAAATTATTATTCGAAACATTTTCTATTTAATGTTTTATATCAACATATTTCCGTTTGAAAATAAGAATAAAAATACTGTTGTAAATAATAAATATGACGAATGTGAGTTAAATAGAATAATTAAATGGATATAGTGACTTTAATTAAACACAGATAAAGGACATGCAAAGTTATGAAACTTACCGCAGCCAGACAAAGAGCAACAAAAAGTGTGAGTTTGAACATCCTGAATATTTCAATTTTCGTGTCACAGATGTTATTGAATTTTTATTTATCGAAGTGAAGTTGTGTCTTGCTTATATACCGAAAAGTCAACTATCCGCGTTTAATAATTGTCCGGAAATTACATCATATCTAGAATTTGAATCACTTTGTCCATTAAAATTATTTTGTCATTGTGTTAACACTTTAAGTTTCATTAAATGACGCAGTCCATTTCAAATTCTCACATTCAACGCAATTATTATAATCGCCCAAATAATATATCTTTCAATGATTGTTTTTGCCTTATAATTAAAAAATTAGCAAACTTGATAAATGTGAAATCGAACATGACATAAGAGGAAAATTTCAAAAACTATTATTTATATTAAAGAAACCATTATTTACAATAAAATATAATTGCATATATCACTTGGATTTAGTTTTTTTATCTATTGAATCGTAAAATTATTCAAAAATATTTTCTCCGAATTAAAACCAAAAATATATCAAGTAACAAATGTTAAAATATGTATATGGCGTGAAGCTATTTTCGATTCACCATTTTCCGTTCTTTAGAAATATGAAATATTATATTACTTGCCAAGGGCAATAATAGAGCAATTACAAGCCAGGAACTTCAGCTTTGGCTCAGAAATTTGCAATTGCGCATCACCTTTAACTTACACTGTACTTTTTTGTAACTAATATACATTAATATTTTAACGATTCTTTCTGAGAGCAATTCATTGCCCTATGGGCAGTAATTTTTCATTACAGCCCGAGAACTGTAAAGACCTATTAAGTTCTTTTAAAACCTGTATTTCTTTCGGTTAAGTAAATGTTATTAAACCTATGTTACAAAAATCACTAGACCGATTCTGTGATCCTGTGCAATTTACAATATAGTAATTTTCGTATGGAAGGGGTAGGAATTTTAACTTTATTTACTCTAAAGAAAATGTTTTAGAGTATGTTTTCCTCCGTTGATTGTAAAACACTTATATTTTTATATTTCTGAAAAAAACAACTAAAATTTCCAGTCTCATAGTGTAAATATTGTAAATATTGCTGGACAATGATGAGTTAGATTAATGCACAATTTATGTAAATCCTTTATACATATTATGATTATCAGGGAATATATTACATTCCAAGAGATTAAAATGTTGATTAAAAACGAGATTTTAATTTCACATGAGTTTGGAATCATGTATCGTTCATTGTTGCATTAACCGCGGGCTGTAGTTTTCTATTCTAGCCCTAGAGCTATAAAAACACATCAATCGGCCTCTAAACCGGTCGATAAGCTAGTAATTATCATACGTGTGTCATAGAGATTAAAACATGTATTTTTCTTAAACTAATATATTAATAAATAATGTATTTCATTATATGAAACTATAGTTTGCAAATATATTTTCATTCATTGATTCACAATTAAAAACAATTTATATTCCAAATTGGCTAGTAGTTGAGTTACAAGAAACTCATTCAGCTTCTATCAATCTAGAAAGCAATCGAAATAATGTTTCCTGAAGGGTTTGTTCCCACTGAGCAACACATTCTTACTTTAAATTTACCAATAACAATTAATTCTTATTGAATTGTCATCAAACTAGTAACAGAAAATGTTTAAGACAATGTCAAATCAATTTTTAGGTTAGTTTAGGGACTTTTCAATAAGCGATTTCTTGTAAAATAATAATCAATTTCAATGAGTGTAGATCGATTCTTTATTTATGGCAGAATTTATGAAGGACATTTTTTTCATTTTTTAAGATTAATATAAACAAATATGTAATATTCAAGAAACCAGTAATGTGAATAAATAATGAATGAAATAATGTGAAAAATAAATGAATAAGCTTTTTGTTGATAAATATAAAGTTCATTGATGCTAAATTTTATCGACTACTTTGATCATTTATTACATATACTTAAAATAAATGATTACTTATAACTAAAATTTTGAAAACATTGCACTAATCATAAAAAGTAAACTTCAAAAGCAAGCTCAAAATAATAAAGTGACTTATTGTACAAAATTAAATGTTTGAAAAAAATTTTAATTTTCGTAATATTCGAAATAAGTCGAAACTTGATTTCATATTTCTAAACAGAAGTATTATTTTACAATTTATAGTTTGTAAACAAAATTGTTATTTTACAATTCATAGTTCGTAACCCGAATTTTTACTTTAATCAAAACAACAACAAACCGACTTGAAGCGTGAGCTTGTTTGCTTATTGTTGAACGAAGTGTATAATTAAAATAAAATTTCTTTAACAGAAATGCTTGAAATATTGGCATTTAAGAACTATTTTCAGGTCATCTATTTTATCAATTGCATTATTTATTAACGGAAATGTATTTATCAATCTGTAATAAAAAATGCTGAAAATATCATACTTTAAAATGAATGTTTTTTACATTTTAAGTGAAACTTGGGTTTCAAATGGAATGAAATGTTATTTTACTTTTCTACAATTTATAAGAATAATATTTGCATAATTCCCTTTTCTTTTTTATAGAAGTTATATTAAGTTATATTAAGATAAAACCATCATACTTGAAATTTTCATCGAATGAATTATTTTATAAGTATTATCTGATTTAATAAAATAATTATTTTTCCCCTCACATTTCATGCGCAGTTTCAATTGATTCTCAGTTTTTAATAATTAACATCGATGATTATGGCATTAAAAATAAATATTATGATGTATTATTTTTATTAAATATTAATTCAATTCATATGATTAATACTATATTTATGAGAAATTCTTAAAACTCCTGAATATTTGAATTCATTAAATGAATGTTTTATTCATTTATATTATTTTCATTCATATAATTTGAAATGTTGCTTCGATTATTATGTTGACGATATTTTTAAGTACATATTAATATTCTATCAAAATAACTAGAATAAATATGGAAATAAAAAATTTGATACTTAACATGAAAATGCTTACGGCATATTCATTTATTTCGACCACACGATAAAGAAATTCGAGTGAGCTTTTTGTCAACAAACAAAGAGGTCAGAAAAATGCACGTCCGCTTTCATGTTAATAAAAATTTTTACCATTCCTCGAAATTGTCCTTGTCTGTCGTGCTACCATGCTAATTATTACCAATATTTTCTTAGCACACAACAATTACAATTAATTATTACTAAAGAAAAATTATTTAATAACTAAAAATAATGTAATTTGAAAATTATTTATTCAATATACAAATGTATTTTGTCAAAGTATAATTAATTTTCACTTTTGTCTCATATAACTAATACATGTAACTATGTTAACATGCATTGTTCAAGCAATTAAAAAATTGCAACAATAAGTAAAATTATATTTTTTTCAAA
>JABFQD010001840.1:0-16916 GCA_022817045.1 Psix sp. ZL-2020 | reverse complement strand
ATATAACAAATTATATATGTTATAAATATTTTTTAACATTATGTTTTGTTTGTAAGTATATAAAAATAAATTCTTATTGCCTTGCTGTAACGTATTTTATCATATTGTGATGAAAATCCAGCACGCTGAAAACTTCAATCTTCTACTTGTCTTGAATAAGAATTTGATTTTAAAGTCAATACTATTCGATAATTAAAAAGATCATGATTACGTTCTATACTTTACATATAAAATATATTACAAAACCTATAGACTAATATACTACAAACAAATTTGTGACAAACAAATGTAAACAAGTTGATCAATTATTATAAATTAACTATTAAAAATAAACTCTTAAAAATTCGCTGTTATAAATATTTTTAATTTCAACAATTTTTGTCAACAATTTGTTTTCAATAAATTTGCTATCAATCATTTGAATTTCTGTCATGTTGTCAATTGTAAAACATTATTCGTATATAAAACATAATATAATCAATTTTACAATGAAATTTGTTAATACAGAAAATTGAATTTTACACCTGCGTCCGAGCTTTATTTCAACCCTTGTTGGGAAACACACTATTCAATAATATTTGACAAGTGTCCTGCAAAGCATCTTTAATATGTATGTAAATTGCCTGGAGGGCGTGTTAATTAAGATCGGTCTTTCGCTTTAAAGGAAATTTGATTGCGAACTTGATGTTTGTGCTGCCAACGTAAATACGTAACTCAGTGAACATTTTAAACTTGAGCAAAACTTGTAATACTCTGATAAATTGTGAAAACAGCAGCCGTGCTTTATCAACGTATGAATTAACAATCTTGACACATTCTCATTAAAATCGCATGACGTCACAGTTAATCTGTCACCTTTTCTCTGTTGCAGTTTTCCCAAATGTGCCGCGCGCCCCCGGGATGGCATGTCAGGGAGAAGACAGTAAGTACATTTTCGTCCCACTTTTTGTCCCGCATGAAAACGCCTTACAATTTTAATTAAGAGTCCAGGGACGATGTGCGATCTCCTCCTGCATTTTTTACAACAGCTCTTGTTTTAGCCAAACACTTCAAACCCGGTTCAGGGTTAAAATTCTGATTCAATGCATTTTTCATTCTAATTTTTTGCCACTGTACTTGCTCGCTGAAATATAAACAGTTATTTTATTTAGCACAAGAAATTTCGTACAGCAATTTTATATATAATTAATTTTTCTAACATTTTTCTACTTTGGAAATAAGTGCAAGGTAAAATATTATAAATAATGTTGTTGGTTACATTTTTTATTTAAAGTTTACTATTTTGAATTTTCTGTCTAAAATTTACTAAATTTGCTAGGAAAAATTGCCAGTAAATTTTTAATATTTCCAAATTGCTATTCAACATTTGACATCAACAAATGTTGTATTAAAATTGACTGTTAACATTTTACAATGTATAATTTACTATTAAAGTTTGCGATTTTTAATTCAATATAATCAATATTTTATACGAAAATGAACAAAATTACTGTTACATATTTGTTATTAAAAAGTTCATTATGAAATATTTGCTATAAAAGTTTTCATTTAGTTGATTCATGAATTATTGATTGAAAATGAACTTTAAAAATAGTTGTAGAATTGAATTAAGCGAAGCTTATAATTGTTTATTACTACGAGATTATTTTCTACAAATTCGCTAGGCCACTTGAAAATTTTCCGAGAATTTTCACAGCGTTATGTCAAATCAAACCGTTCGGAGAGTTGTGTCTGCAGTCAGACCGTTGTTATTGATTAATTTTAATGGTCTCATACACGTTCCTGGGAACGACAAGACGCATTTTCCAGGGAATTGTTGGCGTTTCCGAAAATCATGTAGAAGCTAAATTTCAACTTTCTTTTGACCTTCCTCGAAATTGTCCAAATACCATGCGACCAACGAAGTGAATTTTCAAATCAATAACTTTTGGTTTGCCAAAACATGGCTGATTTGAATTCTAAACAAATGATTTGATTTCCATCCCTACATATATTTGCACTCGAAAAAGACCAGAGTGGAAAATAAACTTGACCTTAGTTTGACCTAAAAAAGTGTTGTGCCAAGAGCACAATGCTCATTTTTCAAAAAATCTCTTGGCACGTTTTAACAAGTGTTGTTTCCTTCATTTTGTTCGCCATTTTTGTCTTTGCTTAATTATTCGTAAAGATAAGTCCATTTTTTAAAGTATTTTAATTAGAAGCTAGACTCACTAATGATTTCACGATCAATACCTGTAATTTGGAAAGCTCACTTTAGCGTTAATAAATAATTCGCCTTTTCATTCGGTTGATCATATATCTCATTTTCATTCCTTTATTTATTTGTTCTATTTCTTTTGAACACGTTGATTAACATTGACCCAGAATTTTAACTCATTTAACGATGCGAAAGGGCGCAAATGACGCATCAATTAATTTTCATTCATTTGCTTTAAGGGAGCATTTACAGACGTGGAGCTCGCAGATGGCGCAAACTTTACAGAGTTAATGGACACATCTTCCAAGCCAAAAGGTTTAATCGGGTAAGACTTTGCTATACTTAGTGTATTTTATTTACCAATAGCCAAATTTGTGAAATGAAATTATCAATTTGAATGTTCACTTAAAAATAAAAAACTGAATAATTGTGTTGTTTAGAAAATTGGAATTTTGATTTTGGAATTTTGAATCTAAGTTTAAAACGCATTTGAAAATGCAACTCCAAAAGTTACAATGTAAAAATATTTGGTGATTTGAAAAATACGATAGAATATTTGTGCCATTTATAAATTCGAATTTTTATCAAAAATGCAATTTCAAGTTACATTTGAATTGCATTTCAAAATGCAAATTTTGAGTTGCATTTTTGAATGGCAACGAAGAACAAATTTGTAAAAAATCGCAAAACTATTATTTGTATTATTTATAAATGTATATGTTTATTAAAAATGCAACTTGGAATTGAAATTCAAGGCTGCACTTTTCGAGCTGCAATGAAGGAAAAATATTTTGCAATTCAAAAACCATGACAACAGTTATATTATTTATAAGTGAAAATTTTAATAAAAAACGTAACTGCAACTTTTATTTCAAATTGCAATTTTAAGCTGCATTGAAAGTTGCAACTTTGAAATGCAAAATGTAACTTTAAGTTGGGTTAAAAAAATCAATCTTAAACGACTTGTTTTAAAATGCAATAAAAGAAGTATGGTTTGGAAATTTCGAAAAACACGGCAGTTAGAATTTGTCAGGGAAAAATATTTTGCAATTTTAGTTTGAAAAAAAAGGCGAAATCAATAAATGCAGATGGCACATTTCCCAGAGTACATCCAATGTCACTCAGATAAATTGGTGAAAAGTGTCGCTAAGAGACGGTCTTGTAAGCGACGATGCATTAATGTACAACTTCTTTTATTTATTGATAAGATCACGCGCAGACGCATCACTGCCACGGACGAATTATGAGTGAAATGATATTTCTATTATCCCGATTGCTTCGTCCTATGAGATGCGCCCGCTTGGTCTTGAATAAGTAAAGGTTACATTCAAAATATATGCGCCACAAATTTTGCAAAGTCTATTTGTCTTCATTAAGTCATAAACATGTCATGGCATGTCTTTTATTTTATTCATGACTTGCGCTCAAATATGTTAGCTGAAATTTTTCATTTCGCAAAAATAAGTGAATGTAACAAAATAAAACGAAAAATACGCAAATGTAAATGTTACAGTGAAATTATTGAACTGTAATTAAAACTTTGTGTTTTGCTCATTTTCCAGAAAGCATTTTGTGCTTACTGCCGAGATCGTATTTGGGGTCTAGGAAGACAAGGATTTAAATGTATCCAGTGCAAGCTTCTTGTGCATAAAAAGTGTCACAAAGTTGTCCTAATACCATGTCTCAGTCAACAACATCAACCTATTACCGAGCAGCAACCAGAAGACAGCAACGGTGACCAACAGCAACTAGATTCTCCGCCTTCGAGCTCAGCCGCGCCCTTGACAGACGAATTGGAAATTTCGCCAACGGAATATCGTAGACGTATGATCTTTCATTCGTAAAAACATTTTTGTTACAAAGTATAGAAGTAATGAAACACGCCCTCTGGGCACTTTGCTTCTCAATATATTGCTGTTGTTTGCTGAGTGGCTTTTGCAGTTTGAATTATTTTTCAAATTGTTTGCATTAAAGCAAAAATAATCGCTAGCTGACTTTAATTATCAAAGGAGGGTGTGATTAATAAAGTTTGAGTAGAAATGAAATTTAAAATGAAAATTTGTAGAAATGCAAAACTTTGATCACTTTTGTAAAATGTAATTTGAGAATCAACTTATCGTGCTGGTTGAGAATTTCAATTTGTTTTTCTTTTTTCATTAAGAAAATTGAATATTGTTACAATTAATCAACAAGAATGATGAAGTATTTATGATACTATTTATGATTACAAACTTTAGAGTGAGCTCAATTGTTTAAAAATGAATTTATGTATTCATTGCAGGCTTTCATAATGTTTAAGTTCGAGTTTTTAATTTAACGCAGGTTTTTATAGAGACTTTTTTTCTTGCCTTGAACTAATAAACATTTATTAATTTTGAAAGTTGTAATGAAGATACGAGTGTAAGTCTAAAATGTCAAATAAATTTATAATTAGGAATATGATTAACTACATAATGAGTAATAATTTAGTGTAATTATAAAGCTTTAACTATTATTAATTCATATTGTACAGTAAAATTCGTGAGTAAATATTACAATTTTTTATCTTTCACCAAAATCTAAAATCAATATTTTATCATAATATTAGCATTATTTCAAATAATTATTAATAATTATTATTTCTATTATAAATTAATTTGTATAAAATAATCTTTCAAAAAATTAGTTACTTCAAAAATTTAAGACGTATAAACAGTTATATTGAATTCTCAAAACAAAAAATCATAAATTACGATTGTATAGATTATTGAAAATTATATTATCTAATATATTATACAGATTAATCATGAATAATGCAAATATTGTAAAAAATAAATGATTTATTCATCAAAATTTGGAGGATTTAAAATAATTAAAATTTCAAGCGAGATAGAAAATTTATATGGTTAACAAATATTATAGTCATGAAAAGCTGAATTGCTTCCCTTGAGAGACCTGGTATTAATCTCATGCGGCCTTTTTCAAATGTTTGATGATAATTTAAATAATGACTTTGAAATCATCACATCAAAATTTATTTATTATATTCCAGTATGATTAACAATAAAACTCGAAAATTCCAATGCGAAAATGTTACGAATGTAATTTGCAATACTGCAATAATGATTAGTTTGCGCAAAAATTTCCTCCTTGCAGAGATTAATGAAACGAAAACTGGTGTAATAAATGATGATCGCTGCTTTTAATTCAATATGTTTTGTATCAATTATCCATTTATTCTGCGATGGGTTAATTTTATCAATGCTGGATCCTCTGTCAGAATTGTTGCATTCAAAATAGAATTTTTGTCAAAAGATAATTAACCCTGAGTTTTAAATCATACATTTTACAAATTGCAATACAAATTTGCATTACTATAATACTTTTTCAGAAATCACGTAATTCAAATATTTTTTGATTGAAATATCAACAACGCAAATTGATAACACGTTATTTTATGCATTGAAATTCTATGATAAGTTTGTATAAAAATGATCGGTTTATTATTTTCTATAATAAAAAGCAAAATTTGAAAAGAGATGTTTAATTGCAGAAACAACGAACGAGGACAATGAGTTGGCGCTGGATGTGGTCGCTGGTGGCGACGGTAGCGGTGAGATGCAGAAGCAATATTCCCTCAGTGACTTTGAGCTGATTCGTGTGATTGGGCGCGGCTCATACGCAAAAGTACTGATGGTCGAGCTGAAACGGACCAAGCGAATCTATGCTATGAAGGTGATCAAAAAGGCACTCGTCACTGATGACGAAGACATTGATTGGGTGCAGACCGAGAAGCACGTCTTCGAAACAGCGTCGAATCACCCGTTTCTCGTTGGCCTTCACTCGTGCTTCCAAACGCCCTCACGCCTCTTCTTTGTTATTGAGTTTGTTCGCGGTGGTGATCTTATGTTTCATATGCAACGCCAGCGCCGTCTACCTGAGGAACATGCGCGTTTCTATGCCGCTGAAATAAGTCTTGCGCTCAATTTTTTGCATACCAAGGGTAAGTTTCCAATATTCATGAAAAAAATGATTATTATGACACACTTAATGCGGTTACCCATCCAAATACTAAACACATTTATTGTCGCTTAACTTCTGAGATTGGACGAGATCAAGTGGAAATTGATAAAGAGTGAAAAGAGATTAATTTTAAACGATTAGAGGTAGATACATGCATAATTTTATAGAACAATTGAGAGGTGATTTTTTTCTTTTGTTCGTAAAAGATAAAACATCATATAATCGCATATTTGTGATTACAGCGCCATCTTGAAAGGGTTAGAGAAAGGTTTCAGACAAACGGTGCACATTTTTTACCGATGAATATGAATATCTAATATATCAACGTTACACACTGGGTTAAATGGAGTGTAATTGATTTCAGCAGGCTCAGTTTTCCTTCTCGCAAAAATTCCGAATTTATTTCCAACATTTATACTTACCGCCACAATTTTCGTTATCTTGAAATACAAACATTCTACTTACCTATATACATATTTTACATGAAGGTATAAAAAATTCACTCGATAGATACCTACTTTGAGAACATTTTATCCTTCAAGGATATTTTAAAAAATTGCAAGGTATGCTTGAAATCATCCAAATTACATATTATAGAATCGTTTTACAGACTTGGAATGAATTCAAATGTAACATTCGATTCCCTTTTCTCTCCTGTCTAATTTACAATTCAACATACAAAAAATTATTTCTAATTGATGCGATCCTTTGACAAATTGATCTAATTTCTAAATGCATTGGATGAAAACATCTATTTTTAAAGAAATAAAACCTACGAAATTTATGCTTAGACAATAAAATATCCCTTCTTCTTGAAAATGACAGAATTCTCTTAATCAGCAATCCCAATAATTTTGCCATTAATATATTCTCTCTTGATTCGTAGACCCAAAGAAATTTCTGACTCTAAAGGTACGTTAGTGATACCAACCCTGGTGAAAACTAAGCCATCTAGTTGCTGCCTCTAGTGTATCGAATACACCGAATGAGAGACCACTGCATGGAACTCGAAATCCTTTGATCCGGAGTCTTTCATTACTGTAATAAAAGAGAATCTTATGCTCTTGAGACCTTCAGAATACTAGACAGCTGTCGTCAGTCACTGAACTTTTTGGTGCATTGATTACAAGATGCACTACACTATAACAATCGTTACTAAATATTTTATTAGAGCAACAACAAATTTTCAAAGCTCAGTAAAAGATAATCGTGCCTGGGGAAAGATATTATGCAGTAGTTTACTACGACCTCAAACAGATAGAATGAAAGGAAATTTGGAGTGAGTTTGATAGCGATTTGTGAGATAGACCATACAACATGGTTGAATTGAAATCTAGAAGTTTCAGTATCTATCTGCAACCAGTCTTAAATTTCTGAAAAAGACTTTTTTTGTCTATAACAAAGAAAAGTCCTATTTGTGATTTAAAAAAATAATTCAAACTAATATAAAAAGGAAACAAAGTTGTGAATTATTTTTAATATTAATCTTTCATGAATATCTTCACATTTACCGTCTCATTTTTTGATCGAAAATTCTTTTCGGCCATCTTCATCATGCTCATGACACCAGTTGAGGATTAAATTTTACATTGATTGAACAATATTTATGTAGAACAGTCAAAAATATTTGTGTGAATTTTAAACAATTTTTACAGTTGAAAAAAAGTTCTCACTAATAAAAAAATTCTGATATTTAGAGACTTAACAAAATGGAAGGTGAATCTCTTGATGGACTCGTGGGAGCATTTCATTATAATCTTCTTTAAGTTTTAAACGCTTTTTCAATTAATTTTCTTGTTTGTTTAATAAAACAGATCTTTTTTCATTTCGGAATGCCATATAACATGCTTTCATTACCATTTTCATACAATTGCTATTCAAATAAACACGGATACAAAATTGATCTTAAAATTGTTGAGGTAGTACCACCTGGAAAATAATTAGTAACATTATCTTATTTGACAATTTACAATGATTTAAAAATGAAATTTCAAATTTGTATGATTATATACAAGCAAATATGAAATTGCAGGTATCATATACCGTGATTTGAAGCTGGATAACGTGTTACTGGACCACGAAGGTCATGTGAAGCTGA
Source organism: Psix sp. ZL-2020 (assembly GCA_022817045.1). Lineage (NCBI taxonomy): Eukaryota > Metazoa > Arthropoda > Insecta > Hymenoptera > Scelionidae > Psix > Psix sp. ZL-2020. The sequence goes on along the minus strand of JABFQD010001840.1, from coordinate 8,619 downwards.
CGGACTATGGGATGTGCAAAGAAGGTGTTCGTGAAGGCGACACTACCGCGACCTTCTGCGGCACGCCAAATTATATTGCTCCAGAGATTTTACGAGGAGAAGACTACTCGTTCTCGGTGGACTGGTGGGCACTCGGGGTTCTGTTGTATGAAATGCTAGCTGGTCGCAGTCCATTCGACATCGCAGGTGCCTCTGAGAACCCAGATCAAAATACTGAGGACTATCTCTTCCAAGTTATTTTACAAAAGACAATCCGTATTCCACGTTCACTCTCGGTCAAGGCCGGTTCAGTTCTCAAGGGATTCCTTTGCAAAAACCCCGCAGAAAGACTTGGCTGCGCGCGCGGCCAAGCTGGATTCGTCGATATAACCATGCATCCCTTCTTCAAGGCTATTGATTGGTTTATGGTAATACAAGACATAATATTCATTCACTTGAGTGATACAATTTTGTTCTAGTTTTACTGATTATTATTCCACTGAACTTCTTTTTTCATCTTATAATAACAATAAAAACAAAGATTTATAAAAAGAAAAATTGTATAGTTAAAATGAAATTTTAAAATATAAATATACTTCTTTTGTTTTTGAATTATTCAATGCCATCAATAATAATAAGTCAATCAAATTTTAGTTGGAGCAAAAGCAAGTGACACCACCGTATAAGCCTCGGTTGGATTCTGATAGAGACTTGGCCAACTTCCCGCCTGAATTCACGGATGAACCAGTTCATCTGACACCAGATGATCCGTAAGTCATTGCATTGTAGACTGTTCATTAATCTGGCTAAATCAAACCAACTGAGCTCAACTAATATCAAATTAATTTTGCTGTTTCTCCACAAATAGAAAAGTCATCGAGAACATTGATCAGAGTGAGTTCGAAGGATTTGAATATGTGAACGCTTTGCTCATGTCGTTGGAGGATTGCGTGTGACAAGAAGATCAAATTAGGTTTGTTAATAATTTATTTTCAACGATGTGATCCATAGATTAAATTGATTTATTTATGAAAATTAAAGCACGTCCTTAAAATTACATTTTATATAAACATCATTCATGAACATTATTAAATATATTATACATAACACAGTACAGTAAAGTATTTATGGTATTTATAACTTTATGTCATATGAATTAAATTATAATTACATCTATATGTTAGTAACAAATGTAAAAAAATGATTCCAAGTGTACGAATTTCAGTGCCGTCTACCCGGCCAGTGAAACGTCGGGCACACTACCGGTTGTGCCTTATTATGCGGACTCACCGACATTTAATTACTACCACGAGCTGGAGAAGCGCTTTGCAGCAATGCAGCTAAATTCAACGCTGCACCAAATTTACACGGCGAGTCATTTGTCGTGCAACAACGACATCTTCACGCTTTCCTACAACAACGCGAATCTCGATTTTGGCGATTATCACGTACCTCCCCCTCCGCTGCCCTACAGTGCCCTCTTCACGGCTAACGCCAACAACAATAACGACCAAAGTGAAGGCAGCACCATCTGCCGGATTGGAAAAAGCGAATACGACGATGATGAGGGCGAGAATCCGCGCAAAGGTTTGCTGCAGATGTTCTGTTTGCCACTGAATTCGGCCAAATAAGCGTAGATGGCGCCACCATGTACATAATTAACCACGTGCACGAGCGCCAACCAGTGACGACCCGACCCGTCCCCTTCCCCTACATTAATTCCTGATTCCATTCTTCCCACTTTTAATTCGTCGGATCAGTTCAGTGCAGCGCCACTTACCAGAGGTAGCGCTGTTGTAACAAGCGATCTGTTGTAAATAAAAAAAACTAATGGAAAATAAACAACTCAGTAGTTTGGAATTGTTTGCGATGGAATTTGAAGGGATCGGATGAAAGTGTAGTTTATATTGTAATATAAGAAGGATTAATTTTTAAGTAATCCTGCGCATGTTTTCTTTTTTTCTTTTTTTGCGACCAAATATTTTGATCGACGAAATATCTGAAAAAGTTTTATTGAACAAATTGTATGCACAAAATTATAGATCATGTCTGCTTGCGTATTTTTACTTGATATCATTATTTTAATAAATGATGGATTGTTGTCTTTTTTGCAAGTCCACATCATTTATCAACACCTATTTATCATTGATTAAGTTTGATTAAAAAACATTGATGTATGCGTATCATCAATATATTATATATAACTTTATATATAACATGTATGTGTGTATATTATTTCCAAATGTAAAGTTTTATATCACTTCATATATCTTCTATATATACTCATATATAGGGCATATATGAAATCACATGTAATTCCCAATTGGTCATGTGTATATACATAATACGTGTATATACATACATAGTTAAATATATAATATATAAATCAAATCGACACACATATGTGGAAGTTGGGAAACAAGTATGGAATCACAGTATTATGCGACTCCGCATGGATTTTGATAACTGATTATACGTGAATCAAAATCAATGTATTATTGATAGATTTGCCACATTTACTTTGAACATTCCAGCGTCAACGTTACGATGAGACAATAATTTATTTTCTTGCTTTCTGTTACTCATCAAGTTCTGCTCATTTCTCCAGACAAAGTTCGACGACTTTATAGTGGACTTGTATTCAAGCTACAAAGTACAAGATGTCATTGAAAGAACAATCTAACTGAAATTGATAAAGATTAAATGAGAAAGGAAAGGAAGCGTTATTGTGGTTACGAAGTTACACGATATTTGTCGTAGGAAAATATATATATAAATATATAAATATATTTTAAACTGTAAAATGTACTTAACATGAAGAAAAAGTTGAGAAACATCGTGGTTATTGGCTCAAACACTTAGGCAAATAAGTACTGCACGTTGATTGGTTGATGACTAATAACGAGAAATCGACAATCGTCGTTGAAGAGATGTTGAATTTGATTTCTTTTCACAGTCTTTGTCGATTAATCGTTCCTAATCAGAGTGAGACAATTCTTGAATAGAGATTGATAAGAGATTCTAAATGCATAACTGACGGTTTTTTCAACGCCGATACACATTTTAATCGATCATCGACCTACGTAAACGCAATTTTAGACGACGTGCTGTAGTGCGAGTATTTGATATAAGTCGTTTTATATCCCTCGGGTTGTATGTTTCGTTTTGCGAGATTTGCGAAGCCAACGATCGGTCTTGTTTGCGATTCGTTGTTGTAAAAAAGTAAAAAGATGAAGCGATTGTATTACTGTTACTAATACGTATTATTAATATTATTATTATATTGTATTATTATATTACATGATTATAATATTATTAATGTGGTTTAAAGTTTAAATAGCCGAGACATGTATTATTTTACATATGCTATTCTATGCAAAAATACGTATTTAATTTTCAGAGAAATAAATAAATCAATATGAAAGTCAAAAGTCATTTCTTTATTTTTCATATAACAAAGGTCCTATTAATCTAGTTTTCGTTTAAATATCATCTACAATCATCTAAATAAATATTTGCTTCGATATTTGTTCAAACGATTTACAGTCGAGCCCAAGTAAAAACTTACATATAAATTCAAGTACACCTTCACATTCATTTTTAGAGTCGTACATAAATTCTTACTTGGGAAGTCTTATTGACAGTTCTGTTTAAAACATATTTACATAAGTTGAACAGAGAAGCTCCGATTTTTAGTCTCTCCAGAAGAACGTTTTCTTCCTCCCAATATAATTTCCCCCAAAACTTATGTCCCGTTTTTCTGTATTTACAATTTCAATTATTTTCACTCTAATTTTTTCCTAATTGCAGAGAACCGCTCGAGCAATCGCTCGAATTCCAGCCCAGGTTTCTCGAGCTGTTGGGACTATTTGACTGGCAGGTAATAGGAATCCAAAATTACCTTGGTCCCGTAGCTCCATCGTGTATGAGTATTTTATTCCAGCTTCTCCTTTAGCCCAATCATCAGATGCACCTGGAACGTTTTATTTTCAGTTTGTCTTAAGTAAAAACTGATACTCGTTATATAAATTATGCTATTAAAAAAGAATGCCACTTTTAACCTTTTAAAATAGTAACTTTAAAAAATGAATTTTTACTTGTTCATATTATTTTCGTCAAAGAAATAGATTTTATTTTTAATTATCTTTTAGTTTGATCGTAAGCAATTCCGATAATCACTTATTTTTCAGCCTTCTTGGCGGCTTCCTTAACATCCTTAATTCTTAATTCATTTTCTTATAATTTCTTTTTTCGTTTTTATATCACAACATTTTTATTGATACTTACCAGCGGTAGGATACAGTAAATTAGATGAGGGTCCAACTTGGTACTGAGTTCCATGCACTTTTGATATAGCTTTTGCAGCTTTTTTTGCGACGTTCATTAGATCTTCATAATCGGTTGGCTTCGATCTGGTGTATCCCCAAGGTACCAGTAACATTTGAGAGTATGAGTGTAACGTCAAGTAAGCTCTATAAAAGTGAATTGTGATAATGTAAAATCCATTACGAAATACATCGTACAGTATAACGACATTGTACAGTACTTCATTTACTTTTTTCACTTAAAATAAAAAAATTGCTTTCAGTACTAAAACATTCAATTGCATCTATAACGTTTTTTATTTACAAATAATATTTTATATTGTCTTTTAAAGTACCATAAAAACTATTACCTAACAACAAGTAAAAATAATCAAATAACTAAAACTGCAAAACATAAAATATTATGATGTAATAAAAAGAATAAAGACGTAATATAATTACTTAATGTTCTGACGGTTATTCAAGATATGATCAGCCATCGCTTTGGTTTCAGGTTCAGAAAAGGCTTGTGGTCCGGAGTAAGTGTCATGGCAGGGATCGTCGCTGGCTGCACCCCGAATTTTCTTTTCGCCCCAGTGAAAGCCGAAGTTACGATTCGGATCGACTCCGTCGCATCTGGCAAACAGCCACTTGGCGTAATGCGACACGAGTTGGAAAAAGCCTGTCGACCTGTAATCGTGAAAAGTGGCTTTTTACGATTTCAGATGATTCCAGCTCGGCAAACAGCATCGAGAGTTATCTCTCGTTTATCGACCGATAAAACGGTCAACTTAATTCGTCTTCACGGACTGATAAATCATTCTCTTTACCTTGCTTCGTTGCTTGCATCCGCGTGATTGCTTCTGGTTTTGCGCCAAAGTCTGTCGGAAGTGTGGCTGTACTCGTAACCGTCCGGGTTTACGATCGGCAAAATCATCCAGTCTAAGGTGTCTAATAATTTTGCATACGACGAATGTTTTTCCACCAGTTGGCTGAGGATGTACGTCGCCACCGCTGGACCAATCCATTCTCGAGCGTGCATACCTTTTTTGACATTGAGATAAATTTGGTTTATTTATTGTTATTTGCGTTTTGGGAAAAACAGCATTTCTTGTGATCAAAATGTCATGTACTGTGTTATATTTAATAGTAGCGTAAAGGTAGTAATTCGAAGCGTAAAATTAAATAGTATGAATCATTATGATATCTACCAAAGTATTTGTAAACTGAACATTTTTGGATATTATTTTTTCATTTTTTTATATGCGCTGTACAATAATGTAAATATAGTAACTTTTAAAAATAGATTTATTTGATTTAAATCAGACTTTATTCTTACTTATTAAGTCACTTTTTCAAATGTCTATCACAAATAAAGGTATTTTTTGCGAAATCAATTTTTCTACAAATATTATCATTAGTTTTAGCAATGATTTTGTTATAATAAAAAATAGTAATACATTTCATAAATATGTTTCATTAATTTTAGTAAATTAAAACATGAAATTCATCATTTTAAATATATACAAATATTGACAAACATTTAAAAAATATTTTTGATTTTAATTATATTTCCCGATTAATAAATAATTTATTATTTAATCATTAAATAACTTATTATTTTATGGGAATATATAAACAAAGAAGTTTTAATTACAATATAAAAACATTTAAAAAGTATTACTACAAAATCGTACCTGCATCTATCCAAATAGTCGGTTTGGATTCGCCATCTTTGCTGGTACCAGTTGAAACTTTAACTACCCTTAAAGGTTGACCTTCGGAACTATAGCCAATCGTTTCTAATGTCACAATGTCAGGATAACCTTGTGTTAAATAATCCAAATAACTATTGATATCTGCAAACAAGTGTAATTATTTTATTACAGTTTCGTAAATACAAAAAAAAAAGTTTTGTCCAACTATTTCATAAACTACAAAATAAAGATAATACGCAAAATCACTCTATCTCTGTCTTGCAAGTAAAAGAAAAGCAATCTCAATCTTTTTCACACTTATACGACTTATAAATCACCCTACATCAGCATGTTTTTATCTATTCATTAAAGTGTTAATTTACATCTTTTCATTAACGATAAGTACCTAATTAGAAATTTCAAGGTCAAAAAAGAAGTCATAAAATTAATAATTCTAGAAAAACATTTTCAGCGTGTTTTTTATTGTTCAATGACAATTTACCCCAAAAAACTGATATAAAATCAAGTCGTTTTCATTGCAAGCAACTCGATGTTAAAACTGAAAATGACAAACCTGCCAGTCTGTGGTACCGTTTCCAAGTCATCGAGTGACCTTTGTTAGAAACTAGTTCTTGACGTTGCTCTTTCGTCATTTTCGGATTTTGATTGGCTATAGATTTCTGAAAGATACGAAGTGATACAGATCAACAAAAAAATGTACTATGCAATTATCACAACGTTGCTCAACTTCATGCTCGAATGACAATTTTTAATAATCACCTGAAGGTCCGGAATCAATACGGTAAAATTATAGTCACTCGATTTTAGAAATCCTTTAATGTCCTCAATGTAAGTCGGAGAAACTAAAACATCCGTTGATCTGAAAACAGTAGGTCGGTAGAATTGTAATTTCATATCTTTTATTATTATTCATTTCACTTCTCTTATACATTGATTACACATTTAGTGCAATAAAGAACAAAAAATAAAAAGTAAATAAATTAAACGAAGAAATAATTATACAAAATTGGCAATGAAAATTTACAATTCAACAAAGATCATTTCTATAATCCAGATTTTCAGTAAGAAATCTGTAAAAATTAATTTAGATAATGTATAATTATGTAAATAAAATTAAATAAAATTGGGAAATTAAATAAACCTGTTTCTCGATGGAATAGTCCAAAATTTGATTTCATCAGGTTCGGTGGTCATTAGTTCCTTAAGTTCCCTGACTTGCGCCTTGGTAGTCGGGATTATTCTTAAAAGCTGATAATTTTTATAATTCACTCTAGTGCTCGAGCTGCTGGCACTTTTTGATTCGGCGGACACGAAATTGTTCATCAATGCACCAATGCCATTGGTCACTGAGACGAACACATTTTCCACGATATCGAGAAACGAAAATCCCCGACTTTGGTTGTTGTGCTCGAGAGATCTTAATTCGGATACTTCATTGTCTTCGATATCAAAAACGTCCTCGTCGATATCGTCCAAATCACGAGTTTCATCATACCGCCAGGTATCATCTGAGCAACGTAATTTCGTATTTAGAGGTGTTACATTTTCTTTAGGTCTGAAATGAAAAAATGCAAATCATTGTAAATTCTGTGTTCAAATAAAAAAATGTTTAAAAATGGTTTTGTATTATTTTTGTTAATATGCAAATTAATACACATTTTTATAAATTAGCATATTGAAAAATGTATTCAATTAATTTATAACAATGCATATTAATTTATGAATAAATTAAATCAACTTTTGAAAACATTTTGAGACGTGTTTTGACGTTAGAATATTCTATAACTGCATGAAGAATGCTGTTTCATTTACACAATACTTTCGATTTTAAATGAATTAATATAAATTGAAAAAGCTACTTGACCCGTTCAAAATTTCAAATGTCATGTTAAACTTACGATTATACCGTTACGATATACAGTTCTACACATTTCATCACTTATCAAAAGTATATTAGAATATTTCCTTATTGAGTAAGAGCACAAAAAATGGATTGTACATAATGCTTAAGTAACGGCCAACTTCGCTCGAGAATTCCTCCTATGTCAAATCTCCTCATTTCAAGTTCACATACTTTTAAATGTTTTATATTTAATATTGTTAGAAATAATTCATTAAAAAAAAACAAAAATAAATGTTGCACATTTTAAAATGAGAGAATAGAAAAAATAATAAAGAAAAGCCTGCAATTTCCTAACTGAAATGTAAGACCTTAAAATTAATCCGAGAAACATTGACCTTCAAAAGTATATACCTTCAAGAATAAAACCATAAGAATGTCAACTATACCAACATTAAAACGGGAGTTTTATTATTATTAGTTATTTCGAGGTAAATTGGTACCAATAAGATTAAACTCGATGGTATCAGTTTATTATATCTTGTACCGTCATGCCAATTCGGTTCTGTACACAAGGAAGTCGTAAAATGTCGTAATATGTATTGTTTTTGGACAATAATGGAACATGTATAAAACCAAACGAAAAGATGTTAAAAAATATAATATTTTTATTTGCTAACACAACAATTTGAAATACAAATAATTAACACTAAAAAATCGATATTTAAATTTTGACTTTAAACAAAGGAAAAGAATAATTTTGAAAAGATAAACACAA
>JABFQD010001839.1:0-16916 GCA_022817045.1 Psix sp. ZL-2020 | reverse complement strand
TAATTTATCATCAATTTATTTTAAATTTAAGTAGAAGCATTAATACAAATAAATGAGTATCCATTTGCATTTATTTGACAAATAAATATTTTTTAATATCTTAAAAATAAATTTTTTATTGGTAATATTATGAATATTTTTAGATACTATATTTTTCATATATAATATCAAAGATATCAGAGACAAAGCGCCAGAGAGCGCGCCTAACCTAGTATTTTAAACAAAACAAATCTTTTCATTTTCAATTATAAATGTGTACCTTCAAATCTTCCCTCGAAAAAAAAACTATCCCTAGAACATGATATTTCCTATTAATATTCTAGACATTATATGAGCCACATAAAAATGATTTAATATATATTTCTTAATGAAATTTGAACGCAACATTTGTAATATTATTATTTAAAATAAACTATGCTTTTATTCTCAAAAACATGATTTGGAAGAATGATGTTAAAAGAATTAATCCAGTTATTCCATAACAAAAATGTAAAAAAATAATTAATTTTTGTTTTTTATATTTAATTCCTATTATTAGCGTTTTAAAATTGTTTAATTAATTATAAGATTTTACATATTTTTAAATAATATTAAAAACAAAATTTTTAATCTGAAAATTTCTTTTGATTAAATCAGCGTTCAATCTTTTTGAGTTTGTTATCTTTTTAGCATTTTTTTACATAATAATAAAAAAATTTACGTTATTAACCGTACGTTCGTTTTGTCTTTTAACATATTTATTACAATATAAATATTATTTATATATATAGAATAATATACATTATCATTTTAATTTCAATATTATCGTTATAAATTAGAGCATTTTTATGCATTTTTGAAGTTCTGGATACATAATGATCTCTAACTATGTTCAGATGTATATATCCGGTTAATAAATTGCTTGAAACGTGACTCCGATATTTTTGACAAGTTAATCATGAGATGAGTAGACAGAGAAAACCTGGTCCGAAGTAAAAGATAAAAAAGAAGAAGAAAAAGCGAGATAAAAGGATACATAATTTCTTGCAAGAGAGGATCTAAAGATTTAACAGGAGTGCACATATTTATGTAAATAAACGATTCAATTCTTTTTTTATAAGTACAGCCTGTGCTGGGACGGCCATGTTTCTTTGGTGACTCAACATTAATTCAATAACCAGATAATCCTTGTCACGTATAGAAAATTACGAAATAAGTAGCAACTTGCGAACAAACAAGTATTGCTTCACACAGTGCACATTTAAAGGTTTCCGGCTTACTATTTTCCATGCGTGGAATGTTATTTTAATGAGAAATGCAAGTGTGAAGAATAATACGATACAGAAAATTATATGTTAAGCATTAGCTTTCTCATAAACGAAATCAGATTTCAATATAAAATACATTGTATATTATATGCCACAAAATAGCAAACGTCATGCAAAGTTCTAAAGTCATTTCAATTAAAATTTTGCTCAGTATAACGTAAACGGAGAATTATTGAAATGACTAAAAATACCACATTCATTTGTAAAATTTCAGTTTCGCAATATAAATTATTCTTTTTATGATTAGAAAATGCGTGCGTCGGCGTATTAATTTTGTAATAAGTGTGACACTGTTGAACCTGCTATCAGCGTAGCAATATATCATAAATAAAAGGTTCAAAAAAAGCAGTTGAAACATCCTGTTATCCGAATGCGGTACTAACACTAACTGATCTATTTACACATTAATCGATATCTCGATTAAATCGCGCTAAATGAGTTGATTGATTAATCCTTTCCGGTAAATAAGTTGCAAGAATATCAGGCGTATCTAAACAAACTGCGTGCAAAGCGTGTTTGGCGAAAAAACAAACGGAGCGAGCGAATGCGCGCGGCATTAAATTCATTATTCACGAGTTGATAGCGAGCAAAATCCACGCGGATTGTTTGTAGTAAGACGGCTTACCTAGAGGAGCGTGTATATCTTGTCACGCACGTACGGATCCAAGGGATTGGTCCGTATGATAATCCTATCGATAAAGCAACACGCGTAACAGAGTGGCGCGCTAGTCTGAGCTCTGTTTTTACAGCGGGGACGCTGTGTGTACGCCCGCCTGTCACTTGTTTCATGTTTGCTTCCTCGTTTGATCTTTAAGCGCGCTTCATTCGACTCTTATTTGCACCCATCGCCACACACACACACACAAACACACGCGCGCGTGTGTGGCTTTTGTGTATCGACATTCTACAGACTCAATTTGCAAAATCCGTTTTCCTGTCGGAAGTGCTTTATTCAGCGCCCGGCGCATAAATCCCGCGCACTTTACAGCTTTAATAATTGTTTCCAAAAGAGATTTGCCTTTTCGTGTTTTTTCAAACCACTTTTTATGCTTTTCTCTCCCCGAGAGAAAACACCCGCTAAAAACGATCATTCTTTCGGTATTTTTCCACGGCCTAAAAAGAATGTGTGCAATTTCGGACGAGCGCAATTTTTACGCCGGAGCGAAACCACGTCTTAGAAATGATTTTCATAACTCAAACGCCGGTGACGTGCCGACGTGAAAAATTCAGGCGATCAGTAATGAGGCGTTTACAAAAGCACCGCGCCACTTTGAGCGCTCGCTGTCATTTGTTCTCCGATGCGAGATCATTTGTCTGGGCCTGTCGTAACGCTATTGTTGGACCGTCAAAACAGAGATGCACTAACGATCCTCGTATTCAACACTTCATCTTCCTCGCTGCTACAAAGACACTTCATTGATTATCGCCGAACAAAGTTAATCATTAGTTTCGTGTCAAAAAATTTGTATCGATTTCAGTCCTGCGCGTCTGTAATTGATTCGTTTTTCCGCATATAGAAATCGAAACGGTATAAATTTCAAGAACAATATATCGATTTCGAAAAAAACCATACTTTTTTGAACTTGATGTTTTTCAATTTTAATTTATCTTCTGTTATAAAATAATTCTAATGCAATAAGCAATTATCATATATCTTTGATTGAAACGTATTGAGTTGAGTTCAAGGTATGTTGCAAACGATTGCTTTTTGCACGCTAATGGAATGTGACTTTAAGTAAAAACATTTCGGCTGGTATCGATACCACCACCCACCATGACGCCTTGGGAGTCATTAATATGGCAAAACAATCGAGCGCCGCGGGTTATGACAACACGAAAAACCCGCTGAATTTATCGTAATTTTATGCATGACACAATCAGCAGTACGCGAGCTCGGTGGCCAATAAAAGGCGAAACAAAACCGTATGATTTAAAGCCTTTTAAGAACTCGGGCCGAACGAAAGGAAGCCGGTCACTCCAACACGCGCCACAAACCAAGTAGTCCAGTCGTTTGATGTAATAGCGATTCCCTAGTGTCCCTCAAAGACGTGTTTACATGATAATAAGATCTCCTCGTAAATCATACACACTTTTTCCCGCAACTCTAAAACCACTGATTAACTCGTTGTTACATGTTTTACGCTTTTTACACCGATAAACCCAAATTTATAGTGGATGATTTTCAAGAAACATTGCTACAAATCACGCATTTTCATTCATTTACTTTTTAATAAAAACACATTATTTTTACTGTTTTTTCTTTAATTTGAATATGAAATATATTTAATAAAAAAATGACCGCAATATTTTGTATTGGTGAATGGATTTTGATCTGGCTATTTATTTGGTATTTTACTATTAAAATCAAAATAAATACTAAGTTAACATAGTTTGAAAAAAATACAGCATCCATAGATTATTGTAACTTGTATGCGTTCACATCAATTTTATTCTAAATTTATATGAATAAATGCATTAATTCAAACAAACATTTTACAATATTACGAATTACAATTTGATTAATATAATAATTCTATGATAAAAATATCATTATACCGAAAAAGTCACAACTTCTGTTAAATTGCAAAAAATACAACAGCAGAAATGAAAATGTATTTGAAGTTTGTATTACGCAGAAACTTATATCCATAAACCGATCACGTCTTAAGGGCGATTTCGGTGCGAAAACATCGAACGATACAGCGCGGCTAATTGTCATGGCAATTTTGGTTTGACACGTTGTGCGACACGTTAATCAGTGAGATTATACTTTATAATGCAGACTTACGTATGCACGACAAGCATTTTATTGTGATTATGTTACGCGTTACGAAACAAAATTCATGACAAAAAGCAAATATCATGGCGCATTTAGACTTCTTTGCGAGTGAAAATTGTACAGAGTGATTGCACCGACAATCGCGCGGTAATGACTCGGTTTAAAATCTCCTAAAATATTGTATAGCATTTGCATAATGTGCAATGACAAATGCGGCCAATTGGCGCGTCATCGCAGAAAACATCGATTGAATGACTTTTCTATTAGTGTCGAATGGGCGATGTGTGTTGCGCAAAAGCATTGTATTAACTTCATGCGCGCATATACAGTAACGAGAATACTTTTCGTATTCGAAATTCGGTGCGTTATGCGACAGGCAAATATACGCTGGTGTGCGAGCAACTGTGTTATATGCGCGCGCGCTGAATTGACTGTACGCCGCGTTTAACGGAGCAAATAGACGTCCCGCGCGGCAAAAGGGTGCCGACTGAAAGGCAAACAGTTTAGCTGGAAACAATTGACTGCAGATTGGAGAGGGCTGCAGAGAGCGAGAGAGCATCAGACAGAAAAGACATCTGACGATCGATGCACGCATCACTGCTATGAGCGCTAAGTTACATCTGTCCAACGACAAAAATGGATTTCGAGAACGCGATTCGTCATTCAAAAGAGCACCCACTAAGATCGAAAATCAAGACCCATTTGTACTTGTACTCCACTTCTGTTTATACTATTCATCTAGCGTTCGATAATCAATCTTTGAAAAACTACAAATTACTATTCATTTTTCAAATTCCATAATAAAATATCTTTTTGATCACGGTTTTCAATTATCCCGAGTGATTTATAAAAATGACTATATATTATATATTATAAATTAATCACAATTTTACATATAAATGATCCTTATTAATATGATAATAGAAATAAATAAATAAGATACATGTATACTGTTTTTAACAATTGTTTACTAATATTTAAATACTGAAGCTTATTTTTGTTGTATCAAACTGCATGAATACGATAAAAAAAAGTTTGAAGAAGTTTTTAGTGTAAAAGAAAAATAAGTGAACGCTGAAGCGACAGAATGATAAGTTAAGTAGAAGCTAAAACAATACAGAGTTTGTATCGATTTGCGACAATTGTCGAGCAGGTTTGACAATTTCAATGTTCCCGAAGGTCCAGCGAGTCTCGAGAAGACAAGTGACACTCGATTCTCTGGCGATTCTCAAGTGTGTTTTGTGTTTTCTTTCGGACTCCCTGGCTTTATCAGTGTGACACGGTATCTCACACGCGCCCTCTCTTAGTTCTTCGCTATTGTTTGAACCATTCAAGCACGATAACGAGTACAAACGTACGAGGAGCCGATCGGAAACAACAAGTCTCTTTATCAACTATCGATCTGTTCGGTAATCTTATTGCTACGCGTACTTGTCTTGAATATCCGCCGATTTCTATACCAAGATTTGGGGACTTCACGAGACAATTGAATTTTTCAGGGTGCTTCCGTGATAATGAAATTATACGAGATGAGCATTCTACTCTACGATCTATGTTTGGATATAAATCGAAAATTTTCCTGTGGTTTAATCTGTTTTATTATTGAATTCAACAGCAAAGTCTATGCTATCTACTTTGATAATAGCATATTTTATACGAACTATATGAAAAGTACGATGATCAATTACAGTAATTGTTGTAATTTGCATAATTAATGTTTCTTGCAACTTTTTTATCAAATAAATGAATTTATTATCAATCAATCGCTATTTATTTACTTGATATATTAAAAAACTGTATTGCCATTATAATTATTATTATTATATTGATCACTTCATCATATCTCGAATCAGAATTTTTGAAAATCAATTTATTGTTACTAAGAACAAATATTGTTTGTGAAATAAAATTTGAAATTCACATTTTAAAAACTAGTAAAATAACTTTTTGCCTTAAAAATTATCATTAAGAAAAAGAAAAGCTTGCAGCGTTTGAAACATTTTTAAGATGACTACTGAAAAATTTATGAATGAAGAAGATTATCTTACATGCAAATCTTATATACATTTACCATCTAAAATAAAAATGCCCTTATCGATTGCTGTTCATATCCCAAAATGTCATGCGATTTCCCATTTCCTTACTGAAATTTCTAGTGAAAATTTACCTCGCATCAGAAACATCCTCTGAATCATTATGGCGTAACAATTTACACGGTCTACCATCTGATTCTGAATCTTTTGAATTCGGCTTCTTCAACAATACTATCTGCATATGATCGGTCATTTCCGTGTCGCTAAATAAAAAATATAAAACAATATACAAAAATAAAATAACAAATCACAAATTATATTGCAAGTTTTTAAATCTATTGAACTTAATAAAAAAAACTAACTTAAATATATAAAGTAACTTAAATAGCTTAAAATAAATTGACCCTACTTGAAATAATTTATTATCTTAAATTTTACAATTACACCAATAAACATAAACAAAATATATATAACTATTTTGTGGTCTTTTTTTGACTGCCGCTTTGTTTAAATCAAAAGTTGTAAAATGATATTGAAAAATTGGCCCTGTAAAAAACTCGTACGAAAAAATGAAAATAAAAACAAAATCTAACAGTTTTTTGTAATTCATCTTGATGATCAAAGAAATGAATCTCGACGTAAGAAATCGTTTCGAGGTAGTTGTTTTTTGGCGTGGCGTGATCAGACAACGAATCAGAACAAATACTTCTCTGCGCGAAATGAAGACGATATTTCGATATAGGTTTTCAATTTGAAAACAATTAATCACTCGCCTTCTTTGTCCGCTAACGGCTTAATTATAAAACAATCACGTGCGCCGGTAAGTTGAAGAAAGAACGAACCGGACGCTTGTGCGTTATATGTGCTAAATCATGGCCGAGTCGTTAGCTGTCGGGCCGATGTTTTATACGTAGCGCGATTGACGCTTATAAGCATCGCTACGGCATTTGATTCGTGAAGGATTAGAACACGATATACCAAATATCTACATCAGTAAAGTGATCTGTATCGTGTCTAGTTTCACCTTCGATCCGAAAGACGTTGGAAACGGAAATCTAAGAAAAGCTATATCAGACGGTCACTAAGTTATGGCCGATCACGATGATCGGAATAAACGATTACGCACACCCAAATGAAAAATAAAATAGATCATTTCATAGATACTCCCCCCGGGCTCATAAAAAGGGCCAGCGAGGAGAGACACGAGAAAAAGGAACTATCATGATCTCGAGGAAGAAAAAATTCGAATGTAAATGTATTGTAATTGAACCGCATTGAATGTTACGTGGAAAACATTTTTGTGTCCGACGCAGGTAGACAAGTTCCAAGAAAAAAAGCCGACTAAAAAAAGCCGGACGTATATCAAATCCGAGGCAACGACGTCAAAACAAGATCAATGTTTAATCACTCAAGGACCGGTTGATATTTGTCAAAGGAATCAGTCTATTGTTACGACTCTGAGCTTCGTTTTCGATTTTGCTGGACCTTTGTAGGCAAAAAAGTTAATAACTCGTAATGATGTCCACGCGCATTTTCTCACGTTTTCCTTTTCATCGATTGTCCGTGCTGATACTGATATATGGGCTAACTAAAATGATCGATAATGATCATCAAAAAATAATTGCCTAGCATGTCCAGGAAATAAAATGAGAAAACACCCAATCACAATGGCTAATTATTGCAGAGCAGCTGTCACTTGTTTCCTGTGCGATCAGGATTGTTTTCCTCGTCTATTTTCACGCTAGCTCGGCAGGAGTTCCCTCGTTCTGCAGCCAAATATTATAGTAAGATGACCGATCACAAGCCACTAATTCG
Source organism: Psix sp. ZL-2020 (assembly GCA_022817045.1). Lineage (NCBI taxonomy): Eukaryota > Metazoa > Arthropoda > Insecta > Hymenoptera > Scelionidae > Psix > Psix sp. ZL-2020. Next base: position 8,982 of record JABFQD010001839.1, on the reverse strand, counting down.
GCTACCAGTTATATTGATTTTGTATAAGAAACCTTTTTTCATTGACACCGTCGAACAAAAATAAACACTCCAGGAAATGTGACGATATTGGATAATTCAGTCAGCTGCCTGCATTGATCAAATTATTATAGTGGACTAATTTCACAATTATGAGTCCTGGCATGCTTTATAGAAACGTGTTTTAATAAGACATATAGAATAGTCTAGGCAAACCTTTCATTAACCATTTCAATGGCAGACAAAAGTATTTTTCAGAGATATCGTTTACTCTCAAGTGCTCTTTTCAACACCTTTCTTCTTTTCAACAAACTTGGTACTCATAACCTAATGTTTATCATATTTAGAACCTGCAGTGAGAAAAATCCTCACCGTACTATTCAAGTTACAGCAAACTAATCATATGTAAAAACCAAACACCTTGAACTACTACATAGTATATCCTATCATTTGATCTAAAAATAGTGATATCAAATTTTGACATTTTTCAAAGTGACCTTGACAATGGTCATAAATGGGAAGATCGTAACAAGAAATTGAGCGAAAGCCGTGATACCTCTTATTAAGACCAAACGAGACTCATCGGGCCTGTTTAACCATTCTAAGATTCTAAGAAAACTTCATATCGAATTATTCGAAATGGTGGTTAAAACATCAAAAATGTTCATTCTGAAACAGCCGAATAGTAGGCCCTGAATTGAATCTAGACATATCTTCATTCATGCTCGAAAGATTCTTTCTGTTTACGAATTTCCGAAGATCTGACCGCTAACCTTCTTGTGGTCAGATTGTCAGACACTTAATTAACCGTGAAACGAGCGAAGGGTAGCCGGACACCGTAGACGAGACCGCATGGGAGGACATTCGATACACCCCCACGTACGTAGCAAGCTCCCTTTATACACGCGAAGTAGTCTTTAGAAAAGCGTATAGACACTCAGGGTACCTGGCTCACTAGTAACCGGTAACCCGATACCACGATCCGTGCAACTTTATATCACAGGTGGCTTGGTATCCAGGACCGTCTTCGATTGTCCGAGAAATCGAGTGCGCATCTTCCAATTTGCACCGAAAAAACGATACCACAACACTGGCTTACGAAATCATATACACTTCAGACTCATCATCTGACGGCCAATCTCATCACCAATCCACTCATATTTCTTATATATATATACACTGTATACATAATTGCTTTGCTAAATATTCCTATATCACTGAATTTCATCTAGGAAGGTTGTTGAAAAATACATATTGTATCATTATATAAAAATGCGTGCGTTATTTGAGCGCATTACTCTACTGTGAGTGTAGTTACAATCCACGCAGTAAAAGACAAAAAAGTATGAGGGCTGTTTTTTCTAGAACGATTCGTTCCTCTTTCGTGTCGCGAAATTCGGAATCATTAGAATGCGCTATGCGTGATCCTGCGGCAGAACGCAATCTATCACGAAGAGCAGGTGTCATGGTGCCGACGCTAATGATTCCCCGTGCCCAAAGTAAAATAAATCATTGGCTTTGTCTTTGTGATGTGCCCCGCGGTCGTAGTCAAATAGATTGACTACACCGCTCTTTTGCAAATCGAACATACAATGCACTTACTTCATAATGACCACCTCCACAATCAACTTATATACCTACACTAGCGCGTTCTATCTGATACATATTAATATGCTTATATATACACAGACACATACACGCCATAAAGTCTGAACGATTCAAAGTATGATGATATAAAACTTCAATACTATTTTTTTACCTGGCGAATGATTTTTTAATTTTCATGTATATATACCGTACTTTAAGAGAGACAGAATTAAAAGACCATCAATAATATTTTAACACTTACGCTTTACGCGAAAGAGGAGTAAGAAAAAGTTAAAGATGTATAAACTTTTTGTAATACGTCATTCAATTGTCATGAAGCGAAATGATTTCCGCGATATGAGTTTACGAGCAGACACTAAACAGTTACAAACAGCCGTGAGAGCAGTAGATTTGAGTTAAGCGACCAACGGGAATAGTTTTTGAGGTTGAAGTACGACGCAGTGAGCATTTTTTTCACGTGTCAACGACAACTCTTCCGCAAGTGAATAGTTGACATTTGTGCTGTTGTCATTCCTGCGTGAGCATTTAAGGTCATTGAGTTAACGGGAAGGCGGCCAAATGACACTCGCCAATGACTCGCAGCAAATCAAATCGATGTCAATCAAAATTGAACAGAAACGTTCGTCGTGAAAAAAACAATTTCATAAGGCATAAGTGAGTTTAATTATCGCACTAGCGTGCATTTACCGACACGTCTGAGCGAACCAAGTAAGCGGTTTGTGTGAAAACATAAACATCCTCTGATACACCAGAGACTTTATCAAAATGTGATAAGCGAAGGGGATCTAAGAGCAAGAACAAAGCCTCCATTACGTTTGCGGTATAAGGGTAATATTGAAAAAAGTTTTAGGGGCGGCCTTTGTTTTATTTTGCTGCCTAAGTATCCACTCGTCTAGAGTTCACCTTGCATAACAACTGTTTTATCTTCAACATCCATGTTGATATGATGATCTTCGAGTTTGAAAGCTTTGAACCATATTACTCTAAGCCCACAGACTATTTGCTGAAATATTTACTTTTAAAAGAAATGTTTACATAACTCTTGCAATCGTGTAAATAATGAAAAACGTTAAATTATTCATTTTATGATCAATTCAAAATATAAGTAAACACACAATTTAAAAATGATTCTGTGGTACCAATAAAAACCACTTTGAAATACGTCGAAGAATACATTATACTAAAACAATTATATATAAACAGTTGGTAAATCAGCAGGAGATAGAAATTAATTTCATTAGAAATATTAAAATGAATCAATAGCGTTCCGCGGATCAATTTCAGCCGAACGAGATTAATCAAGATAAGCTTATCTTTATTTAACGACAACAAGCTAGTAAACATCAATCGAACAAAAGCACTCTCGCGAAATAATCCATCACAAGACAGTATATATATAGGAATTAGCGATTGGAATGGAAAAAGAGATAATTTAGCGAGACAAAAACTAGCAGCGACGATTCCGAATAGTGAATCGAGTTGGTATTGCCAAAGTTCCGGTGCTTGTCATTGCGCGTTAATCGCACTATTGGCTACGAAGGAAGACTAGAAACACGGCAGATTCTGTTGTAATCTAGTCAACGTTAATCGCTAATTCGATCCTGTTGAAATGGAAACAGGTATGGAAGAGAGCAAACGTTGACAGACTCTCATCGCACATATTCGCGCTTGATATTGTGTTCTTGCGGGATCACAAATGTGTCTCATGTGTTAAGCCGAACGTGTGTTTGTGGCTGTATACGAACAAAGCGAAATGGAAAGCCCGTTAGTTGGTGTGCGAGTAGCTCGAGAAGAGATTGCTCCAGGGCCTTCGGGGCTGAGCATATTGAATAACTCGTTCGCTGGACCGCGAAAATATACCGCGATGCTGCCAGCCGCCTCCCGACTTCAGCAATACTCGGTTCGACGTTTCTGAAAAGACCGCCGGGCTCCTCGGGGCGGGTCTCTTCGTGCCTATGTCTACATAATCCATCCACCACTACTACCCTAGCTGCAGACGGAATACATCCCGGCAGAGAACGTTGAGCGAAATGATGAGAAGAGAAGATTATTCCGTCGCGGACAAGAATAACACAAATGTGATGAAACTCCGCGATATTTGGACACGTAATTTTAGCTCGCTAGCTGTAATGTATTTGTAACTTGAACTGTATCATTTTAGAGCTTTTGTCGTTTAACTTTGAGCAATTGGTTGCGATACGCGAATTCACAACATGGTTTGGCAATAGTTTTGCAAAATTTCGCAAATGTGTATTTAAAAAGAATTCAGAAATGTTTAATTAATCCAACAGTTTTCTCCGTTTATGATTTGTTATTAATAGGTGACAATAATATAGCGATTTTTATTTGACATTGGATGATATTCTAAAGTGTAAGACTTTGAATTTGAAAAGAGAATATTTCATTTTAAAGAACGGATGTTTCGCTTACTTTTGGCACAAATTTCGTTTCTATACTTTTGTATTGATTTGATGATAAATTTGGTTGTATAATATATTAATCAATACGAACTGAATGTATAGAATAATGATATTCTGTTTATTATTTATTATTACTAATCCAATTTGTACTAATATCGGTAATTAGAACAAACATTTCATTGTTGTATTAAAATATACCTTTGTTAAAACAAGCGGTCATTATATCGTATTTATAAATTACATTTGTATCATAATATATTATTCCTATTAATTTTCACTGCTTCTAAAATGTATGTGAAATAGCAACTATTATAAATATAATAAAATTGTATAATCATTAACGTTAAATTTCATTAAATTCAACAGAGATATGTTAAAATGATGTTTATGTAAAACTTGAAAATTATTCGAAAAATATATATTGCTATACTTTTAGATAAATATTACAATTTAAAAACTGCCAGTATAATTTTAATATTTTAAAAATTTATTCCATTTTAAATAATAAATTATTGATTAAAAGTGTATGACAAACTTCATAATCAATTTTTAGATTCAGACCGTTTTTGTGATGAAAATATCGGAAAGAACAACAATTATTTGTTTTCAATAGAATATATAGAGATGTTATATACTATAATTCGACTTAGAAATCTTAGAAAAAACTTCAATAGGATACGTCTATAGACAACATCGCCTGTAAAAATATGTCATTTGTTTCTAAATAAAGTAATCTTCTTGAAAATTTTATATCAGCAGTCCAATAGCATTTATTTTACATTCGTCATAAATCAGTATTTGCAGGCAATAAGTAAAAAGTACTAAACTATTATATATCAGTTATACTTCGGAAACAAAACAAAAACATTGCATATTTTTGAGATCAAATAAATGTAGAGTATACAAATACTAAAATAACAGGTGCAACCTAAACTTTTATCTATACATGTTTTTTTATACCCCTTAAAAGTTTGGCAAGTGGAATTCGCAAAAAATATATAGTTAATCTGTTTCATTTTATATGATTTTTTTTAGTTTTTAAACAATACTTTATTGATATCAAATATTTGAGGTTAACTTTACTGATAAATATAATATCATTTTTATAAATTATATTTTCGAAAAATATTTTATTATTTAACGATTTATTTGTGTAAATTAAAAGTTTCTTCAAATAATTTTGGATAACAAAAAAATTATGACAAAGAATAATTTTTATTCATTGAAATGTATATATAAACAGTTTTTATCTAAAACCTTATATTTTGTCATATTACGCAGGAAGATGTAAATTTTGTCAATGAAAAGTCAAGATTATATTTATACTGATATCTCTCGCAAAATATGTAGATATAAATCCACCCATGGCATAGCTCGTGATTTGCGAAATGACATTATGTTACAATCGTTGTAAAAGGAGACTGGAACGTTTGCGGAATATGATTTGAAAGACATAATTTGAAAATCGTCCGTCCGACGGCAGCCGACCCTCCGTCGAATGTCGAAATAAAATTACAAGACCCTCGTTCGGGATGTTGGGGATAGATGGGTACAAAGGCTCGTTTGCTGAAGACAACATAACAATTTATATGAAGGCACCTAAACCACTAATCGTTCCGCGATTAAGTTTCATTAAACGTTACTTAATAAACAAATCTTTGATGTGACAAGTTATCCTCAATGTCATCAAAGTTATTATCTCGATTACAAAAATTTGCAGCCAAAATAAGATTGCGCGATATTTCTTTATGGGAAATTGTAATTTCATTAAGAAAATAAGATCAAGGCATATTACAACTGATGTTAATTTTATTTTTTAATGATATGTTCTTTCAATTAATGACAAAAAATTTTTCATAAATATAATTTTAATTTCATGTTCACTCTTTCTAACAGATAGATCAACTTATGCAGAAAAAGTTTATTGAAATGAAATTGAAACTCTAAGCAAAATTTCTGTTAGAAGCAACTTCTAAAAGAAACTTTTACTTCTTAAAACAAAGCTTAATACAAATATAATACTCTACAAAAAGACAGTTAGTGACGAAGAAAACGTCATGTTATTTGAATTATCTACAAAAGTCATCTAAAACCACAAAAATTAAAAGATACAAGAATCTGTGGCAATTTAACACTGTAAACTTTGTTAGTATATACACAAGATAAATCAAGGTTCTATGTACACTTCACGCAAATGATAAGCAGAGAATTATAACAAACTACCAAAAAACGTAAACAAAACTAGATTTATGACAGAAAAAAACTGATGAGTTAAGGACCAACTCCAAAAGACCAGCATTGATTCTACACGATCGAAGTCTAATTATTTACTAGGATATTCTACAAAAAAAAGTTGAAAAATTACCTGTTCTTAGCAGCAGCCGCCCGATCCCTTTGCCTCCTATTTTTGAACCAATTGCCCACCTGCGTTGGCGTAAGTCCAGTGGCGCTTGCCAGTTCGCGTTTTTTACCCGGGTTGGGATACGGGTCCTGAAGGTACCATTCCCTGAGCAGAGACCTCGTTCTCTCCTTGAAACAGTGTGTCTTTTGTTCGCCATCCCAAATAGTCCTCGGAAGGGGAAATTTCTTTCTAACCCTGTACTTGTCAACAGGGCCTAATGGTCTACCTCGAAGCTTCTCTGCCTCTTGATAGTGGGCTTCCAACCACATAGCTTGAAGTTTGCCATGCGAGTCCTTGGTGAATTTGTGTCTCTCGAGAATCGCGTAAAGCTCTCGGTATTGACCCGAGTGAAAAGCAACAATTGCCCGCGCTCTAAGCACAGCCTCGTTTTTGTTGAGTTCCTGAATGTTCGGATGAGCCACCGGCAGGCTCCAGAGGAATCTGGCCAATCTCTCAATGTCGCCGCTCTCCTCCAGGGTCTCGCAAACGGTGGCGACCTGGTCGACGGTGAAAGACAGGGTCGGCAGGGCGAACATTGGAGCCGGTACAATTGGTCCCGGAGTGGCCCCGGGGCCAGCTGGTGCAACTGCCGACATTGGTCCGCGGCCGGCCGCCAAACGACACTATCAACCGGACGACGGAGCAAACTCCAGCAGCAAGAGCACCTGGTTGTACGGTCTTCACAAGCCAGCTGGTTTGTACTTGGCTCGGGGATGGCGCATCATCGGTCAATCACAATGTCAACACAAAACCACACAGTACGAGACACTGGGCACCGCGGAGGACACTGCACATCAAACAAATAGCAGTGTTTGTGGATACGCCGGGGATCAAGTTGGGGCAGGGGGCGACGATAAAGCCTGACTGGGCTTATCGGCCGACGGTAGCGACACCTTTTTCGGGGATCACGAGGGTCTGCTGTTGCCTCGATCGTATCGGATAGCAAACTGGTTTCGCTTACAACGCGGCATCTCAGAGCCGGCCCTACCCAGCATGATACGTTTGTATGCAGTTACACCAGCAGCTCGCTCGTTCGCTAGCTACCACATCTTGCAAGCTGCGTCTCACTCGTGCCCCGTCCGAACGGCACTGGCCAATGAAACGCCACGCCTATCTGCCAAGTGCCGATTGGCCGGATACCATCCCCGTCACTATGGTAACCATTCTTCGACCTTCTGGCGCGTTCTTCTCGGGGATCGTGTCGCTTTAATTATCCCCACCAAAGAGGGGTCTTCGCGTCGTGGCTTACTCCCACCTCACTCCCCTTTATCCCTACCTTGATCGATTTCGCACGCCCCTGAACCCACGAGAACAGAGTCCTCTCGCGAGCACAGGTGATCGGACAGAGACGCAACGATGTTGGCAGATCCGGGGGAAAACATGGGGAATGCGATCCCCGAGAGAGAGAGCTGTGATCTATCTCCTTGATTTGGATCCGGCGTCGAGGTAAAGATTGACACTTTTTTCTCCAGACTCCCCCGCGGCCTCCTTTGTCCCCCCAATGCCCTCTTCTAATCTCACCGCGAAACACCCTGCCGGCTGCTGACTTCTGTCGTGTGCGCGCTACTCTTAAAGAGCAGGCGACACCGAGGATCAGCAAGGAGATTTCCTTTGCCAGACTCATTCGAGTAAGCAATGCGCAGAGGAGAACGCGACATTGATAATAATCTGTGCGCGACGCTCCACACAGCGCATGCCGCTCCCACAGCAACGATGCCGCGCACCGCAAATGGAATAATGTTATATTGAAAACTGATATACTCCGGCAACGCAATTTCGATTCGCTTTGCCATTTGGAAGGATATAAGATTGGATTGATGAAAAGCCTTTGAACATGCAGTAGGTTGCTTATAAATACGTGGATGCTTTACGACTACACATAGTTTTGAATTATTGATTTTTAGGGAAGATACATTTTAGACAAACATCAAGACCGCCAAAGTGCAATTCGAGCGTTTGAATCGTTTATTTACGAATATTTTACAACCAATTGTCTTTACAAAAGTTCAAATCTTTGTCTGTCTCGTAATTCAATTTTTCGTTTTATGTTTTACAACTTTTTCATCTGAAAATAAAAATTGGTATTCTTTTTACTTTTAATTATCTTAATAATTTTCCTCATTTAATAGAATTACAAAATGTTTTTCACCAAATCTACATATCCGTAAAAACTTAAAAGATAAAAGTCTTTTAACTTAACTTTCAGCCATAAGATTACATGTGTGCACACAAATAAATTTCTCAAATACAATTATGATAATTTGTAGCTTTAACTATGTGTACAATTTGTTCTACATACATACTTCATATTGATTTTAAAATTATACTTTACACTAAAACAGTTGAGTGTATGATGACATATTTAATAATAATAAAACATAATTATGGTTCACATTATATTCATTGTTTACATACATACAATAGATGACACTGAAAAATAAAATACACTGATTTAAAGTTACAGTATCATTAGCATTTTTATTCATCGACATCCTTTATCTTAAATAACTTTTTTATTCTAATTTAGCTATCTCGTTAAAAATGAATATGTGGAAT
>JABFQD010001838.1:0-16922 GCA_022817045.1 Psix sp. ZL-2020 | reverse complement strand
TTTTATTCCTAAAGTGAATTGTGATTTTTCATTATAACGATTAAACATATTTAATGTTTCTCGTATTTTGTCTTTTGGTATAACACAGAAGATGTCATCAACATATCTTGTATAATATTTAATGTAAGTTTTCGTAGTTATTTGAAATTCGTTTGTCTTGCCGACTAGCGCATGCAAGATTAAGCGTGTTCAAAATTTCAGTGGTGGGGGCAACATTACTATTCAAACCCATCATTCACAATAAGAGCTACGTGGGAGTTAAATGTATGACTTTTAAACCTATAGATATAACAAACCATATGGCCAGATTGTTTTTATCACAAGGTGCTTGTCGTATAGGATATTTAAATTTCTTTCATTATTTATGAATTGACAGGAACTAATGTATGTATTCATTAACAATAGTTAAACAGCGTAAATATATTTTTTACAAAACATTTTGAAATTAGCGTCAAAACTTGGTAACGATTCTAATAGGTTATATTCAAATACATACAAATTGTATAACATTTAAAAATTTTGAAAGAGATGATAAATGTTTATTAATTAAAACCTTTATTTGTTATAAATAAATAATTTTGCCTTCGAAGGAACTTTTTTCTTTTTCAAAAAAATATTGTTTATGACGTTTCGAAATTTTTATTATTTCCTCATCAGATCTCTGCTATTCTCGGTTGTAATAGAAGACATGGTTCAGGGTGCAAAATTATTTATTTATAACACATAAACTATAAGGAACAGAAATACAATTTAAACATAAAACCTTTATTGTTTATAACAAAATTATGCATACTAAATAACTATACCACTTATGCACATTATTGGTGAGTTAAAATATTATACTCGGCTATTGGTAAAATTATCATTCAATCACAACGAGATAATAAAATTCAGTTCACTCCTTGCATTATAATCTCCTCCATAGAAAAATGCCAACTTCTCTCACTAGTCAAGTAATGGACTATTATTTGTTAAAATCGGATCAACTACATGAATAAAAAATGAGTGTTTTTCTACATAGAGACCGAATTAAAATATTTTATACTAACTTTTTAAATGAAGCAACAATTACATACAATGCTGCATGTATATATACATTATGTAATCACATTAATATTTTTGTTGATTCGTTTTCAATAGTATTAATCTTCTATGAATCGATTTTTTCTCCCATATAGAAAAGTACTTTAGTTTCATATGAAAATTATTAATTTCTCATGAAAATAAAATATTTCATAATATATATGATGATACATCATGTGAATGCTGTTTTTAACAATAAACAAGTTTTTACTTTGAGGCGTAAAGAATATTTTGTTTTTGATCGGCATAAAGATAGAGATTAATTAGGAAACAAATCAGCAATAAATTGGTATTGTGAGATTTTACAATTTTATTACATATAAGATATATAAACATTTTGAATAACGTAATTAATTTATAGTTGTTATAACAACAAATTTTTGTTACAGAGATTACTTCAGTAACCTCTTTACACCCTTTCTCCTTTTGTACTTTTATGATCTCATTCTGACGCAAGCTACCTTCATGACTATAGAATCACTTCCATCACCACAGGAAAAAATAGGATTGTAATCAATCTTCATCTCCTCTTGTTAATTTATGAAAACAATTAAAAAATGATTTCGGTTTGAAACTGAACGAAAATGAAACTGTAATAAAACGAATTAATACATTTTCTTCTTTATATAGTGTTCCTACTTAAGTAGTGACGAAACCCGCAAAATAGGTTCTTAGAAAACTGAATTACTGAAATGTTTTCTGTGTGTGAAAAGTTTTCTACAGTAGCATCTGTGAATAAAAGAGACCATGGAGTACCAATATTCTAATATTCATTTTTCCTTTGTCTATTCAAATGAAAATATATTTATCAAATGTTGTAACACATATTTTCTAAATTAAACATAATTGTTTTCACTTTATTGTTATAATAACAAACATTCATTTTTAACTATCAAGAATAATTATAAGATATACTACTATAGATCTTTATACTGTTTTCAAGTTATTTTTAGTGAGAAATTAATCTTACATTAAATCGCTCGTTTTTTTTTTTCATTTTTGACTTGTAACAATTTCATGAAATCCTATAGTAGTATGAAAGCGACACAGTGATATGGACGTCAGAATGTCAGGCGGTATATTGAAGTGGACAGAAGCAACCAAGCCTAGCTATCTAATTTTTGCGCTGAATTCACCGTGTAGATCATAGATAAGTTAACAATAAATGAATATATACATTTATCTTTTTTATTATTATTATTATTACATTATTATGCTAATAATTCGATACATCATATGACTTGTATGCATGCATATGGGTTTAATAAATGTATACTTATAAAGCACGACCTTAAGGTTTGAGTTGATCAAAATTGTGTGTTAAATCTTTATAATAAATACAAATTTTTTCGCACGACAAAAAAAAAGATTATTATAATTATTGGATGAATGCACCGAATATCGAAAGATATGTATATTTTATATAGTGTTCATTAATCAGTACATCCATAAATTGTAATTTAAACATGAAAATTGTATCATAATTTCCAAAATTACGATATCAATTAAATTGAAAGCCCATTGTTTGAATTGACAAATGATTCATAATGCAACAATATTTTACTAGGTGATCAATACAAATTAAGATCGGTTTTAAAAACTATGATAGCTTATTTACGATTGCAAACATAAATAAAATGTACTCTAGAAGATAATTTTCATTTATTTTTGGAATAGATGCTAAATTCTGTTCACCACATTTCTATATAACTTTCACTAAAGTAAAGATTTGTAGTAATTACGTACTTTGTATTCGGTGGATTTGGTTTCAAATCCTTCACATATATGTGCAATGTAATAAGAGAAATCCTTGCTTCGTTTTAAACCGCGTTTTCATGCTAATTCGCTTTGCAACCAATGTTACATAAATCATACTTATTAAGATATCAATTCTAAATATGTTCTATATTTTGGCTTATATTGATTTATCATTTACTTTGTAATTATACCTAAGAATTAAGAAAATAAGATTAAATATTATTTTTTCAAACTATTGGATTCGTAAAACCTGAGTATAAAATAGAACATGACAATATTTTAAAAGTTTTGGAAGTGAAAATTAGATGAAAGTAAACAAAGGGTATCGACCCACCACGCATTTTACATCAGAAAAGCTTAAGTTTTGCTATGCTTTCAGTTTTCAACAAACTTTAGCTATAATGAATTCTACATTCAAATTGCATTCTAATTGAATTTCACATTAAACTTGCGTGGAAGCAAAACGAACAATATTTTTTATGTTTTTGTACCATTTGCTTTTAAATTCACTGTGAAGTGGATATAAAAGAGAGTTTAGAAAAGAACCAATTTAAAAACCACATACGATATAAAATTTTCCATGCTTTAATAGATTTCTATGTAAAACTCTCCTTCTCTACTATTATTAATAAACCTGATACAAAACCATAACTTATTCTACATTTTTATCAGATTATTTTGTATAATATTCGCTATATTCTTTTTGCCTCAAATATATTTTAAATACATAGATACGAAAATACTATTTTATTTTTCCAAATAAAAAAAATTATTTAATAATTAATCATTATTTAAATGATTGAGTAATAGAATGAATATTTTTTATATGAAAATTAATTAAATTGTATTTATTGTTTCATAGAATTTCCCGTTTTTGATGAAAGACAATCTGGACACCTTCAGTGATCATTTTACTGTTAGTAAAATAATAAGAAGATATTTAATAACAACTAAAATCTAGGAAATTTAATTAGAAAAAATTAAATTATGAATTGAAAAATATACATATAGATATCAGAATGACAAATGTTCTAAAGAAATATCCTTACTAATCATAACCGAAACATCGAAAAATTAATTCTTATAACAATTTTATCATGAAATATTCAAATATTTAATTTTTCATAGTTTATGGCAATTCTTTCAACAACATAAGTTTGATATAAATGAATTTGCTTTTGGAAATCGGAATTTATGTTATAAGGAAACAAAAAATCAATTCGAAATTGATATATTATTATCATTCATTGAGAAAACAAAAATATTTAAATATCCATCTGGGCTTTCCAATAATAAAATGGAAAGCCCAGTTATCTTAATTTAACTTAGTGTAAGTATGAGTGAATCTTACTTATAGTAAACAACTTCGTTACATTTATCTATTCGTTCAAGTTTTGCCATTTTTTAAAGGATTAATAGAAAAAATGCTGTTTATTATACATAAAAATAGATGTTTATTATAAATTGTCTTAAGATTACATTAGAGGAGCGCGTGAACTTCACAAAATGGATTATAATCAGAAATAAAATCTTCGTTGACAAGTATAATAAAAAATAATCAATATTTTATGTAATAAAATTATTCTTATACAGATCAAAAACCATTTTCTTTGTATGAAAATGTAGTATTATATATCCTTTGAGATAAAAAAAATATATTTGTAAAAATTCAAATGTTGCCACAAGTGCTCACATAAATAATGTAAGAGAACCTGGGATTATACATATATTTGAAAAATATAAAGCCGGTACATTAAGAAATCGAATTGATATACAAATTGTATCAATTTTTCAGAAAAAGTTCCATTTGATAAAGATGAAATACATACATCAATGTTATATAAAAATATATTGTTTCGGTCGTATATATGTATAAATGCCTTTATTAGAAAATAACAATATAGTCAAACAAAATTACTTTAGCCTGGTCACATATAACGATTTATCTCATAATCAAGTCATCATCACCTGATTCTATTTGAAATTAATTACATAATTATCGTTACTTTATCATTCATTACAACACTGACATCGGACGATAACGATAAATTATGTTCTTAATGGTTCCAAAAATAAATTCAAAATTATATCTTATACCATCATAAAGTTTCGAAAAATGTTCTATTTCGTACGACAACAGTTAATAACTTTTACAAAAATTTATATTTATCAGAGGACATGTAAAAATAAAAGTCGTAATTTTCTTTCATAAAATAAAAACATGAAATTTCAATTTAATAGTTCAAGTTACATAGGAATATTAAAAATGAATACTTTTTACATCAAAAATAATACAAATAAATGAACTATTTAAAAAAAAAACAATTGTATATCGAATGAACTGCAAATTGCTTAATACGTAATAATAATCAAAATACAAATTTATGAAAAATGCTCAAAAATATTATAAATTATCAAATTAATGATGGTCCTATTGTGAACTTGTGATCTGATTAATTATTACATTATTTATGTGGTGTACATTTAAGTACAGCACATCGCAGTCGAAGCACACACTGCATGCGATCATTAATAATTTCCTTCTACTTTTATTGCATGCCATAAGTTCGTTTATTATATTCAACGCTAGATGGTGATTTTTATAAGGTTTTACATCTATAAACTAATGCTTCTTAAATCTAGTAGTTACTGGTGATACTTTACTGGAGTGTATTAAGTCTTCTTTTTTTTAATTCTGCATTCCGTGCGATCTTGTGTGCTCATATTAAATGAATAAGGTATAAATAGTTCACTTATTCATAGTCATTATTGCCATTTCGATTGGATACTCTATTTACTCAACCAGTAAAAAAATCTATTAATCTGAAATTTTAGATTTACTATACAACCCAAATTCAGTTTTCATGAATAATATTACATATTGAATTGATTTTAAAAGATAAGTTGCTTACGCATTTGAATATTTTTTATTCTCGAGTTTGAGAGGATACGACTGACAAACTATTTCACTCCTTATTCCGAATGTTCGTCCGGTCCGGTGTTGATACCGAAAACGTATCAACCAATACTATTGAATTATTGAGGATGAACAGTAGAATTGTTGTAACAACAAAGAAAATGCATAAGCAAATGTGACAAACATTGTCCAGTGCCGCTGTTGAGAAGTCTTCGGGCTTTCTGGAGTGTCAAGTTAGAGATGATTTCCGATTCAAACAAAGAACCATCAACGATAACAATAATATTTATTGCGACATTTAATTCAAAATTGTTATCACATATTCCAATTTGTCATTATCTGTTTCATTTTAAATTGACAAATTTGAATTGTGTACATTAAAGGACATCTATCGTAATTCAAGTTTAGTGTTATATGATATTGATTTCCAATAGATCACAATTTTGGTAGCCCCTAACTCTTTTGGTAGCATTCGAAAGTCAAGTGTACCAGGGATTGAATTCGATTTTGTGAATCAAAATATTGATGGATTTGAAACAGAGTTCATATTTTTTTGTTTCATTTGATTCTATTAAAATATCACACCCTTAATTTAAAGGTAATCAAGACTTTTATTTTCAGATAATAAATTCAAGTTTTTACTTACAATAAATAATTGATGTGTTCATTAGACATGTTCTTAATGTTTATATTATTATAACACGTAAAATAAGAAAAAAACATGGATATGATATTAATCATCGTATGTAAGAGGAATGAAGCCTGTAAACGAAATCTGAAAACGAAGAATATGATTTTATTTACAGTGAAAAATAGTGTTACCGGATGAAGATGCAAAAACAGTGCAACATTCAAATATTATGGAAGCATGTGGCACAAATATCCAAACAGGAAAAGGAAATCGCGACTGCAATGGTATAACTTCAGAAAAGTGGTATCGACATTGTTTGACAATGTTCTACTAATACTAAATATGCGTTTGCGTGTGATACCTTAAGAATTTTATGTAGCAATTTTATGCCTATGACATTTAACAATGTTGACGTTACATTGGAAACCATTATTAATCTTATGTCGGAATTTTTAATAATTTCGAAAAGTTGAATTATTCAAATTTATATCAGAACCTCAGAATCGATTCACTATTTTTAAAATGTTAGTTCGCTTTCATATCCGTTGTAACCTATTGACCATGTTAATATAACAAAGTCATTTTATGTCAAATTGACAAGATTTGTTTCGCACACAATTCACAAAATTTTAATAATGGTAATGAAAAACATATTTATGAAAGGCGAATTTCAAGCCAAACAGATTTGTTCACTTGTCCATTCGACATTGAATGACTGAAGTGAGAGGTAAATAATGTTTCTTTCACTTAAATACGGAATTTATTTTATTCGTTATGGAATTTATTGTGTAATATAACATACAAATTATGAAAGAATTAAATTATTCTGTTTTGTTTTTTTTTCTGACAAAACTCGAGTCTTTCTACTATTAATTCATTCATTGTGCGTGACTTATTGTCGACAATTGACTTTGAACAATATTGACCAAGAAAGATATTCAAAGTTCAATTTCACTGACCGATATCATCGACTAAAACTGTATTATTATTACATGAAATCCAATTTCCACGCAACATTTTACAACCAGAAATATGCAATTGATTCGACGTCGAGTTACTGTTGGCTGAGTCGGTTAAACAGTTCTAACTTTGGTGTCAACGTTGACAAATAATTACGGCTTGTAACGTCGTATTGGTGTCTGTAATTAACGATGTTGACATTACAAATCAACATCGACCCGACGTTTAATATTAAGGGCAATATGGTGTTGGTAGCTGACGTTAAAATAATATCATATATGCTTATTAGGCCGACATTTAAAACTATAAGTTTTGTATGGTGTTTCACTGATGTTGAACTAATATCCAATTCCAACGATGATCCAACATTCACTTTTCCGGTTTGTTTTATTATTTGATTTATTTTTTATTTTAATTTTGATTTTTTATGTAAAATACCATCACATAAGCAACGTAAAGGTTTAAACTTTTTGTTATACCAAACTTTACGTTATACCAACTGTATATGCATAAAATTTTGTGGTGTGTTGTATAATTTATATTAAATAAAAACAATAACGAAAATATCGATTTAAATTTTATAAATCAATTCAATAATAATTGTAATGTAGATGCATAAAATTCAATCAAAAAAATATTGCTGAGAAGCATATTAATTCATGCTACTTTTACTTCAAAATAAATTTGATGTATTTTTCTAACGATTAACGTTGATACTATCAATTCAAAGTTCGACTTTCCCACATTTTCTAAAAAATTTTTTATAATAACTAACTTATCATGCGCATGAGTGAATTCTAATGTTTGGGATATAATTTCTGAAAATAGTTGATTTGCCATAAATCTCATCCGGTATAGATACACATTTCAAAAGAAAGTAGTAGACTACAAATCACAAAAAATAGTGAATTCTAATCAAGAACTAACAAATTAACAATGGGTCAAATAAATATTCGGTTTTCCTGTCTTAAAAAATTGTTATCAGAAGGCAGAAAATAACGGTCGGACGCTGCTCTGAATACATTAGTTACAGTTCCGTTTACGTCGTTGGATGTCAAAGTAACTAATCAAGAGGTTTAAAGGGAAGTAACCACTTTTGAGGCCGGAAAAAGGCTTTTTTCGTGATTTTTTGGCTGAAAGAAAGTAAATAAATTGCTACTTTTTTTTAAAAATGCTTTTAACCATAATTATGACTGCTATAACCTTGCAACCAAGACCATGTCTAAAAAAACTGCTTCTTCATTGACAGGCTGGAACTCTCAGTTCTCATCCAACATTTTTGTTTTTGACTTGTTCAGTATTTTTTAACTTAGGGATCATCAAACCGGATTTTTTAAAAACCTGTTTTTTGCAAAGGTATACCTATTTGAAAAAAAATTCGAAAAATTTTGCCCGATATTTCATGGCTGTCAACGCAGTTGAAAAACATCATTTTGAGAAACACGCATTTGAAAATTGTGTCTCATTTATAAAACAAAATATTTTATATAATGATATACTTTGTACCTTGCTTTTTACTCTGAGTTATACTTTTAATTTTTAAAACTTGGTTCAGAAGGGTTCAAAAACTCATTCCAGTAAGAAATAATCATTTTTCCGAAAATGAAAAGAGGTTAGTTCCCCGCAATGAATATTTCCAAATTATCACGTTTTATTACTATTTTATTTACCTATTCTTACTTTCGTCCTATGAAATAGTCATTTTTTTAAACAACGTATTTATGCAACAAATACATCGATAAAAGTTTTTGACAGACACTTAGTGGTTTGGATCACTAACAGCCAATAGTGGTTTCAAGTAGATTTTATGCCAATTTTCACGGCTTATCGACTGACTATCGAAATTTCATTCTAACTCACATTTTAAGATGAATTTTTAAAATTTAGAATATAAATCGCGTGTTTTCTCAGTTTATCGAATTATTTCGCTCAAAACTTTATCGCTAAACGGTCAACCAAGGTGTCGACATAAGCAGTAGCTGGATTTCAGGTAATTTCAGGATAAACCGTACTCCGAACACTATAGCCAAGAAGTTAGCTTGGATCCTATTAAAGGTACAACGGGGGAAAGAAACGAAGATAAGAAATGTCCCAGGTGGCGTACAGATCGCTATCGAAGACGAAGGATAGCTTCTGGGCAAATAGGCGCTGAGAAGTCACTAGGGCTAAAAAGCAGTTGGGTAGTTGTGCTTAAAATTATTAGCGATGACAGTAAAGGCGCCTTTCAGAAACTTATTAGGCCGGTAAAAGTAACGAAAAAATATAACATGAAATGTCCCGGCCTGGTTAAACCGTCAGAACTGCGTCAACCGTAATACAATGCGCTGGGGTTTCATAACCAAAAAATTTCGCCAATCAGGATCTCTTGCGAAGAATTTTAATGTTGAGTCACGTCATATAACTGCACGGGGTTCTAGAGACGGCAAGTTAACTGGTATTAAACACTAAGGAATTGGTTTGTATGAGACCAACCCTAAGCCAGGCTGAAGCTCAACGTTGTCAAGTTACTCCTCAAGCCCTTCCTCAGAAACTACAAACATGCGGTCTAGAACCTAAAGCTCGTAGTCCAGGGCACTCTTTATACAGCCCTACAGTTGATAACATAGACTTAAATAGTTTTTCAACACAATATTCTGGGAATTTGGAGGTCAATTTATACTATTACACTACTATTATACTGCTTACTGTATGAATTATTAAAAAATAAAACATTTGTGAATAATGTATCAATATTCGCACTATGCCGAATACCTTCGAATTTTCGTCAAGTAGAAGCTTAATTTGTTCGTGCTTCCTCTTTCTTTTTCCAGATTTAATTTGGCATTTAATGATAGCCGTGTTGTTAACACCAAAAACATTAGTAGAAGCTTTCCAAGTTCTAATGTTGATTCCGATATTGGTTTGGCACAATGAATTTTTCTGAGGCCAGCATATCTTTGGACTTTTAAATTAGCAATCCATTTGTTTAGTTGTTTTGATGTCGTGATAACTTGTAGTTTGAAACCGTTTATAGTAGCACATAGATTGAATGTTTCTTAACTATGGCTTGTGACGAAATGACGTCCTACCAGCAAGACTTCAAATTTAAAATCTTGCTGGTGGTTACACAAATTGAAAAGGTTCTTGTAGTATTTATGCCATGTTGACGTTCCATCTGCGAAGTAAATAACTTCACGTTACTCAAAAACAAAGCATGTAGATAGCCCGAAGGGCTACCAACATAATTCGTTTTCTTGTTACATAAAATATTGTACACGAATCTGCAAAAACGAATAAACCTCGTTTTTCCATCGTTAAGTAACGTATTATTACAAACTTTTGGCTACTTCTTCTTTAAGTGCGTAATCATGTTTTTTACAAAGAAATTTACAAAAGCAATATCGTATTTCTTGTCTTCAAGAATAATAATGACACAATTATTGCAATAAAGTTGGACGCCACCAGTTGAGACGATTTGACGTTTGCAAAATTAGTTTGGTTGCTGATCATCATCTTCTGCACTATATCTAAGAGTGAGTATAATAATATTATCTTTGTTTGCAAAAATGCCTTTAAAATCTCAGGCCGAAGCGACTAGGTTTGGACTCTAGTTGCCAAGCTATATAAGCCAAATTCGGTGCGTGTTAATGTCTTGGATTATGCCAATTACCATTATTTACTATCTTCGTTTTTGAAAATTACTTGGGTATTAGATGAAGAGACAGAACAACGTACTGGCAATTGTCATTTCGATGACATGCTCAAAATAGAAGCTATTTTGACACTCTTGAACATCAAGGAAGAGACAACACCTACTTTAACTGATAACTTTTGTGAAAGCGACTGGCTTAAATAGGCCTTGTGCGAAAATTTAAGGATAAAAATCTCATGTAACCATGGTTGACTGAATTGTTTGGTCGAATTAACGATTATTAAGTGTGTTGCTCAAAACCATCACCTGCTGTTTGATTGAATGTGAAATTCTGAATGTTTAGAATACATAATAAAATGACAAGAAAAAGTTTTTTCCAATATTTATGCGTAGATGATATATTTTTTAAAAATTAGAGGGGAGTGTAGGGGGGGGAGGGGTGGAGGAAAGAAACAGGGGCTCGGAGAACACTCTTCTTCTTCGCGCTGCCCCGAAAAGGGTAGACTCTTTTGGTTTCTCGAACAATAAGCTTGATATTTTTCGGTTAGTTATTTTTGCTCCAATTACCATTTTTTGTCAACCAAAATTCTTAGTCTTTGTCTCCTCATTTCCATCTTCTCATTTTTTCATCTGCACAAATTCACATACTTCGTGATGGTTTTTATGCCTCTGGGCCTTTCCACCCAACCAGCCAATAAATCAATTAGATCAAAGTTTTAAAAAAATACATACATAAAGCTTTTGAATTACTAATGATCACATCCTAAACTATTTTCCTGATCCCTGAACAAAATATATGACGGTATTGAATATATGACGTCAGTACCTAATGATCCCGATAAAAACAATGCTAGAAAGACCTTGTTAAAAGAGCTTAAACAGACTAATAGAATTAACGTAAAATCAGCAATACAATAAATTGATTAATAACAATTAGCATATTTCAGCCACAATGATTATATCTTTGTATCGTACTCTAGAGAAGCATAATAGCTTCTTCAAATATCTGAGGAAGAGTGATAACTTCTGTTAGCATTACGAAGAGTAGATGAGAACTCAGGATCCTTGACTACTCTGAGCCATACATGTCCGTACTTCCATGCACACTGTTCATCCGATTTAAGTGACTGAGACCTAGATTCAGAGGACTCCGTGGCTCCAGCGGCCTGTACTAGACCACCAACTGCGCACCTAACTACTTACTGAAATTCTCTCGACGAATAAGATTCCCAGGTCGTCACTTCAGATTAAGCGCTGCATTAATGTTAGTAACTTGGGTTTCGTAGTCACGTCTTATCTTAAGTGCGGGATGAAAAGTAATTAATTCAAAATCAGTGTACACCAAACTGTTTAATTAATCATGTAATTTGTTCCGGCTAATAAATTTCAATGGTAAATTTGTAGTCGAATATAGTTTGAGATGCAGCCCTCTTTCTCTATCTTCACAACTTATTTCATTCTACGACGAGATAGATTCCTTGCTTGTTTAACTTAAAACTACTCAATATATGGAAAATTAATACAAAAACAGAGAGAAACAATAATTTTGTTGTTGTTGTTTTGGCAATTGGGAAATTGAAAACTGCGTTGTTTTAATGAGATTCGTGGATGAATTTCTTTAAGACCTTCTTTTTTTGACCGAATTTTGGTCATGTCCAGGTCGATTGCATTTAGCCTACAGTATTATCTTAAACTGCATTATATATAATGTTATGCAAATGGCCAAAGACGGTAGTTTTGTAAGTGACGGAACATATGATATGTATATAATGTGTTATGTAACAAGACAATTCGTGAAAAAAGATGTAAACAGAATTTTGAAAAGATCAGAATCTAAAACAGATTTCCGTCGTTTACTCAAATAAATCCTGAACCGGATCAAAACTCATCAAATCACGGATCGATATTGATTTTCATTGATATCTGCTTGAAATTGACGAGATTTAAAGTTTTGGTGAAATCAAAAAAATTAAAACCCTGAGTGGACAGATATTTTAGAGTGATACATTTTTGGAAGCTTAGATCAATTTACATTGAAAATGCTCAAAAATAACAAATATTATTGAAGTTGTTAATTTCTTATCAGCTCTGGAATCACAGATAAAAATTCAATTTTGAGAAGAACGAGAAGGTTTAGAATGTTTGGGACATGGCCGTCTACTATCATAATAAATACAATTAATGTAAGCAATGAATTCATAATAATTTGACAGGACAAAAAATTTCCAAAAACTAAATATCAATACAATTATAATCACATAGGTTTGTCAAATTTGGCTCTACGTTTTGATGAGCGAAGCTCCAAGTTATTTAATTACTGCTTCTTAGTCTTTGAAATATGAGATGATGTAGTATACTTCATGAAGTATTTTCGAAGTTGAATACATGAAATTTCATTTTTGATCTAAAGAATCATCTAAAATGTCGGACAATTTTTAGAGCAATCATTTACATTAAAGCACATTTATTAAAAGTAAATGTCAATATATTATTGGAATTACTTGACAATCATATCAACAACAATCAATTAGATATAATCTAATTGGTAATTGTTTCCTTGAAAAAGTTTATAGTTTATCATGCAATGAATTTATACGTAAATCTTGAAGATTGTTAAATTTCATAGTGCAAAATAAGGATGATAGTGTGTTTGTATTGCCCTACACTCATGTACTCGTTGTGTGAATTCCATTATAGCAGATGATTTATCACCTATACAGAAGTCACGAGGCTTATATGAATAGAAGATATGTTGGGTCAAAGATTTATTGGCCACGAAAAGGCCATACAAACGAATCAATTCAAATAAGCAAAAAGAAAGCTGAGAGTTAGTGTCTCGTCATTAACACTACTTATACAAAATATTACAGAAAGCATAAACAATATTGTCAATAGTATCGATGATAAACGTAGAAATTTATACTAAACATAGCAGATATATTATTGGCAATAATAATAAATATATAAATATTTATTAGCCATACGTGATTCTATCGATAAGTATTGAATAGTCTGGATTTACTACTTTACAATTTGGTACATAATGATTTAATTCGATGTTAATGATCTAAGTTATATAATAAATTAGACGATTTTATATTATTAAGGTGTCTAATTCAAAATATTTAGTGAAATCGGAAAGCATCTACGCAGTGTAGTCTATACATAGATTTTTGAAATCTTCCTCAGAAGCAATTCATTGGTATACAAATGGTAATAGAAAGTTTATAATTAGACATGGCAATATATTCAGATATGTATAAATATCAATTTGGTGAAAATAAATCCTCTGCAACAAGCTGTAAAATCAGCTTAACGATTTAACTTATCACCAACAAGAAAGACGTATCAAATTATAAAAAGTATTTTGGGTATATTAGTAATTGAATTGAATCTAATAAATGATACAGAAGAAAACTTTCATAATTTAATAAAGTTTTAAATAAAAAAAGTTTTAAATACTTATATACGCAAAGTTAAGGTATATAACGGGAACAATATGAAAAGATGAAAACATACTTTGAATGAAGATATAATGAAGCGGAACGGAATAATTAAGGTACTTCGGGTTGAGGTTATGTATACATGATAGTAATAAAGTAATAAAGTCTGCGATATTTAAAATATAATATATATTTAATATAAAATCATCTATTTGAACAAAATAAAACTATATACTATATATACAGTATAAAATACTTTACTATGATTTTAATCGTTATATACAAGCTTAATTGTAGTTTAGAAGTACTTAATCATTTTGACTAAATATAGATAACTGGGAAAATCAGCTGATGGCGTTCATGATTTTGATCAATGACGAGAACTCAGTCATAACGTCATGACAGACGTTCAAACAAAGAGCCGTTTCGCCCCGCTAGCCCATCATTTCGCCGCTACTGTTTTTGCCTTGTTCAATCCTGTTTTTGCCTGTCGTCTCTTTGCTCGCGTAAGCACCCCAATATTGCATTGTGTATGCAATATTTGCCGCTGCCGTCAATCGTCACCAATTTCCGCCGCTACTGACAACGTTTCTGGGTAGCCTGAATGTATCATTGTCACTCAGATTAAGCTACCAACATATCGTAAAATTGTACATTTTGTTTGTTTATTTTATTTGCCCTGTACTTTCTCAGTGTGCGCTTATTTTCATTTGTTCACACGGGATTCATGCAAGACTAAAGCCCCGCTCAGCACCGTATGAAAGGAAATTTATTTAGGGGAAAGGATAACATGTTTCATTTTAATATTTTGCACATTTTTTAATTTCAAATCATATTTAGCATTATTCTATGAAACAATTCATAATCAAGCCTGACAATGCTTATATATTTACATAATAAAAAAGTAGATCGTAAATTCTACTTCAGGTAGGATTAAATAACTGTCCCTATTTATACACGATTAACAAAAAACTGCAATTATTGTTCATTTTGTATTCAATAAGCTTCAACTTTTAAATTTGCTTAATGAACATTATCACAGTTTTAGTACAAATGATTGACCATAAAAATGTCGGTTATGTGATACAGACTTCTTCGAATTATATTTAAAGCCTAAATTTATGGATTTTACATTAGATTCAATAATAAATTGTGATAAATCAACGTTTGAAAACAACAATGTCAATTCTTTACTTCACCAATAACGTGCTTTACATTTGTTCTTTCTTTGACTTCAGACTAGCTAAAATAAGCTAGAAATTCAGTATTACTATTACCAGTGTTGATTAAAAATGAATATTAAATATTTCAATAATGTAACAATATTGTATTAGAATGAGATCATCTATAGTAAAATTAATAATACATCACACCATCATGATAGCTATTGATGTACTTATTACTATAAAGTATTCCTTTTCAACAGTATTTTGTCAATAACATGGGTCCGATGTTTTAACAACCATAAATCGTTTGTTTTCCAATTTCAACTACAGTTGCTCAGTCGATATAGAGCTAACAATGTATTAAAGATCATTCATCAGCTGATTACTATCTGTCGGTCAGACTGTCATATTTGTACTAATCAAATCGTAAATTAAGTCCTAACATAATACTGATTACTGTCTCTTGGCATGTTGTATTGTAACAATTATGATCTATATCTTAAGACTTATTATGCCTGCAAGTAGGTGGAAATTTCATTCATTTTATTCGTCGCTGAATATATAATACAATTTATATACATACATACATACATTATAGATTTATTTATTTATAAACAATGAAATTTATGATTAATTTAAATCGTTCTTAATTTTATAAATCATAAACTTTAACACATCTGTTGTTTAGAATTTACATCAATTTTCAATCTAAGTAGCCAGAAATTGCCATAGCATAAAATTGCAAAAATATGTCTATATTATCGTTTTTTTCATGTATAAAAAATATAGAAGATAGTTTCTCTGATTATTGTTTGAATGAAAACCATATATGGAAGTTAAGAAGCTTATGCAAAAGGATCAGAAATTAAATGTCATGTGCGAAGAAAAAGACGAATGGTTGATATAACTGTCGGAAAGAACTCACGTTTGTATGATTCACTATATTCTGTATCTCTAGAAACCACTCATTCATGAAAATTTACCAACTTATAGTGCATAGAAAAATGAAAAACTAGCTTTCATCTTCATGTTAAATCTATGTTTTATCGTTTCATAATTGTAGCTTTTACATTTTTATTTTTCATCAATCTATTGCTAGTACTTAAAATGTCGAAGGTCTATTATGGGAAAATTCATAACTTTAATAAATTATAAAGTTGAGAAAGATATTTCCTCGGAAAAATTCCATACTAAAAACGTAGAGATAATTAATATCAATTCTACTAATCTTTTCTTGTATTAATTAAATTTGTATAAAAAATAAAATTAATTTTAATGGAAATGGAATTATATGGAAAGTAGATTTATTTCTTAGTAGCTAAGTGAATTATTT
>JABFQD010001837.1:0-16928 GCA_022817045.1 Psix sp. ZL-2020 | reverse complement strand
CAAATTTCTCCGGTTTCTATTTTTAAAGCATTTAAAATTACTGTTTTTAATTTTTCTAAGTATTAAAAAACAATTAAGATTACAACTAACATTTATTTGTCATCATTTTTTACTATATTTTATTTTAAAATATACATGTACAGCGTATATAAACACATTTTACATTTGTATTATCTTTTCATTCATCACTTGTTATTATTTTGTGAAACATTTCTGAATTGTATCAGACATTATTTACGACATTTAGTTTTCGGGTGTTACATATTTTATGATCCAATGCATTATGTTTACGCGTAATTGTATGTATTTTAACGTGCGACAAAAAACGTAATGCAAATGTTCGATGCTTATGACATATATCTTCATAAGTCAACCAATTAGGAAAGAAAAGATTTGTATCTTTTTCGGACTTTTCGAATATATTATTCGAAATTTCATTTGAAGACCAGTAACGACGATAAGAATTATTAAAAACAACTAATTACACACCTATAATATTACTATAAAAACTTGTTAGTATTATTAATTTGTTGACATGGGAAACATCATCATCTTCATTTACAAATTCTTTTTACATAATATAAATTTTTTAGTCGGACCTCATTTTATTTTTATCATTTTCTTTAAAGTCAAGTAAAAAATAGATTTTTATATTTTTGTTTTATATTATATATAAGTTTTATTTTAGTGTAAAACATAAAAAATAATGATATATAATAAATAATTAATAATATAATTAAAACAAACATCAACGTTAATTAGCATTGTTGTATTTAACTAATTACTTAACATAATGCATTTAACCAATGATAGAAGATCTTAAGTATTTATATTGAATTATTTCGAAAATTCATTCAAACTATAATTTATGAATAATAAAAATTATTTTAATGTAGTTATTTAAAAGATATAACTAATTTGAGAGATGTTTCAGAGACAAACTCGTCTTGAACAGAATTCATTTTTTATCTTTTCAAACTAAAATTGAGCTGACTAGCCATCACAGGAACGACACCATCTGATATTATTTCTACTGTTTTGTTTTCTATGATAACTTTATTGACAAAGATTCTTTTGGCATCAGTGGATGCATTCTTGTCACTAGTTAGCGAACAACTACTTCTCAAAAGGACGGGAGTGTAACGAATACAGTTGAAACAAAAACTTAACAAAATGAGTTCTTATAAACAAACACTAAAAAAACGCTTACAGGTTAAAACAATAACCAAATATATTAACACTGCTTTAAAAAGAACGATTTTTAAATAAACTACTGCCGTTTTAACATGTTACAGTCTCGGCAAAGTCTCGGCCCCTAAAAAGTATTCTCTATTTTATCATGTCTGTTATTTCTTAGTAGTTACGACTTACGATGTCCAATTGCTACGGGGGCGCAGCGATTGATGTTCAGAAAACGGGAAATCACTTGTTATTCCTGTAGTGAGCAATCTCCCCACTCTCCTCACTACTATACTAAGAATCAGACAAAAGAATAGGTTAAACGTGGCATGTGATACTTGACAACTCACCCCTTTTTTAAAAGTATGTAAAACTATTATTGTAAGTTTATAAAATAATACACTATGTTATTAAGCGGTTTCTTATGGAAAATAATTTATCTTTAACAACTTATCTGTTTATAATATTTTATCATTGGCAAAAACCGGTTAATATCATTGATGTTAAAGCTTCACCAAAACTAAAACTTGATACATTCAATTTCTTTTTCAATTATTTATTTGAAGCAAGTAAAACAATTTGCATTATTTTGAATAATTAATTTAAAACTATTCGGTTTCAAAGTTTTTATTTCATTTTTCTTACACCCATTGTTTGTTTTACTTGAAGGCTATGAATACTTGTTGAATGCGAAAATATTACTATAAACTATGAAATTGATATTTCGATTTATTGCGCAATGTGTAATAAAAAAAAATTTTAATACGCCTCAATAAAACATTACATTGAAAATATAAATGTGCTAAAGCTTTTTTAATGAAACGATTTTATTAATAAATATTTTTTTTCATATGGGCCGATTCTATACCTTGTTTGCAAGACTAATGACATTTCATTAATGAATTTTTAGGTTAATATTTAATTATGTTATATATTTATTGACTTCAAAATAGTATGGAAAACTGTATTTTATATTTTACTAGTCATTTAAGTTCATTAAAGTATTTTCGAAATTGCTTTCACAGTTGGTTTTGTAATACATTGTAATTAAATATTCACAGTGCATCCAAAGCTTACAATTTTTGCCACGAAAATGTGAATTTTATGGCGCTGTCATAGCTATGAAAAGATACTAATTTTTAAAAGAATGGCAATAATTTAAAAAATGAGTTTGATCATTTCAACAAAATAAGTGTTTGAATAATAACTTTCAAAGAATAATTAATTATAATTCCTTGAAAAATGTAATTTCTTTCTTGTTCTTAATTTGGAATTTCTATATATTTATCATCAATTTCTAGAGATTTACCAATTTAATTCTTTTTTCATTCAACTTTAAAAAGTTGAAAAAAATACGTGTAAATTCTATCAGTCACATTAATTTCTTCCAAAAATAGAAATCATGGAAAAATAATAGACAAACAATTATAATTTAAACGTTAAAAAGTGCAATTTTTGTTTTTCATTTCATAATTCAAGGTTTTTACTAGAAAACTTTAACTTCACTATAGATTTAAAATTATGGTGCTTGATAACTAATATAACTTTTTCGTTTTTAGATCAAACTTTTTCTGTGATATTTGTCACAACACAATGGATCCAGAAATGGATCTAGATAACACAATGGATCCAAAAATGGATCTAGACAACACAATAGATCCAACAATGGATCCAAAAATGGATCTAGACAACACAATGGATTCAAAAATGGATCTAGACAACATAATGGATCCAAAAATGGATCTAGACAACACGCTTTTATACGACATACAACGAATACCTGGCACCACACCTGGTGAAAAATTTAAATTCATCAACACCATTGCTGCAGAAATAGCTTGTCAAAAAAAGGATCTGAGTGAAATTTCAGAAGCTTTAAAACCACTTATTAATGTTGAAGTAGCAAAATTGAAAAACAATACTGACGATATTGTAGAAGCATTGAAAACATCCAATGCCCTTCTTTGTCAACGGGCTTTGCAAACGTTGGATCTATTCTCCGGGGAAAATCCTCGTCTTTTGGATTGGAATAATTTTAATAATGATCTATTGAGTAAAGTTTCATACTTTACACGATATAAGCTCATTAAAAAAGTATCTCATGATTTAACAAAAAAAGAGCCAAAATATGCCGAACAGTTTTATCTTGAGATAAAAAAACAATATGGCTTAAAACTGGCCCAACCGCTTTTGATAGCTTGTTCTAAAGATTTTTTAAATGAACATGTGTTAGCAACTGGAATGGGCTTGTCAAAAAAACAGTTGGAGAAAATAACTGCAAAATATGCTGATTTTTTTGTTTCATATTACTTCGAATACTTAAGAAAATTCAAACTTCCCTGGCCATGTACACATTCACGGAAACTAAAAAAAATGACTGAGCAGTTAATTAACATCGATCTGGATAAATTCATTGAATTGTTTGGCACTAAAACTAGAAGTGAACTTCTATACATTAAACTAAACAAACGGAAAACCAAACTCTTCATGAAGAAATTTCGTCAGAAATTGATAGATGAACCATTCGAATACAAAGAATTGTTAACTTGGAAAGTAGTTTCTAGTAGACTTACCTACGACGAGTTCTTATCCTTATTAGTCAATCTATTCCCAAAAGAAATAAATTATTTCAAAAATTATTGTAAAACTTTTAAGAAAACTCTTACCTATGTCACGAAAGAGAAAAGTTTTTCAATGATGACGACTGCTTTCAACAAAAAATACCAGAAGCAGATATTTGATTGTCCTGAATTAATAGATTCATGGATCATTGGCTTAATGCCGAAAGAATTACGAGTAGAAGTTGCTCGAAAGAAACTTAAGTTAGACAGTGATTGGAACTTTGACTGCCTGGAAAATTCTTGGAGGATCTATTTACCTTTTGATGAAGTTTTTGATGAAATCAAAACTCAGATTTCAATTGAGAAAGACGCAAGAGTTAGACAAAATCTGGTGGAGATAATGATTAGAAACTGTAAGATTAATCAAGACAAGAAAGCTTTGCTGAAGACGATGATATTTGCATCACGAGTGCTTAAAAATGAAACGAATACTATGACGAAAATGTTCATTATATCACTTAAAAGAGCATTTAACCTCACGCAATTGGATCAGGAACACTGGGATGTTATTATAGATACGTTAAAGAGATGTGTCACTAAGGCTAAATTTATCTCTAGAGACTACACAGAAGAACCTAGAATTTCTGTGGTAAATATTGGCGTGGTGTTCAAATTGGAGAACAATTTGGATCCTGATGAATATTTGCGATTCTACATCCAGTTACTTTTACTTAAGCCACCTAGCTTTGATTACTTTCAAATAGACAATAAGAAGCACATAAAAGCGTATTGTGATAGGGTATTCAAAATATTACCTGAATTTCTTACTGAAGATGTTTTTGAACATAAAATTTTAGTAAATACTCTATTCAATGTGCTTACACATTATAATCGTATTTTAAAGAACAAGGAACAGTCAATAATAAACATCGAAGATTATCCTCCTTTTATAGAGTTGGTTGAAAAAATGTTAAAATCAGTAAAAAAATACCATAAACATGATTGGTATCATAAAATTGAATGTTATGTCAAGGAATACAACCCTGACCTTTATTCCAAATGGATCATGTCTTTGGAAGACTTCTATATCCCAAAAAAACCGGAATTGGAATTTTGCCGCCTGAAGAAGAATTTCCAAGAAGTGCGAGACAATCACGTAGCATATTACGATATGGCTTTAAAAAATCTAGAGTCATGTGATGCGATTAACTTTATTCGACAACTTCGCTGGTATGAAGACTTGCCGATAAAGTTTGTAGAAATAAGTGCTAATAAAGTACGGTGCGAAAATGATTTTAACGCTATTCTTATACTGGGAATTTTACTAGACAGTGAAAAGTATCAACACCTTATCGATTCTTGGATACCGGTGAAGCCAAAGTGGGATGCTAATGACGAAAATTTGAAAAACATAGAAAACCAGATAGGCTCATGTCTAAAAGGGATGGTACTAACGAATCCTCCAGTTTCACTAAATTTGATAGAACGACTTTTAAGCACTGATTATTTACCCCTCACCAAAAAATATTTATACAAAACTGCTTGCCGAACACCTTTACCAGTTTTAATCGAATTTATCTCTAGTTTAAAACTGGACAGAATTGGACTTGCTAAACGAATAGTTGAATTGATATACATACTGTTGCCGAATGAAATTCAACTGAAGGTATTAGATGGACTTCTAGATTCAGACAAAGATTCTTTAATCTTTCATAATATATGCAAGAAAGCGTGGAAGCTTTTTAGATTCGATCCTGATGATTTAACATGGGAATTCTTCGAAAAGTGTTTGCAAAAACAAGTCATTCAAGACGAGGATCTCTTGTTTGAGTTAGGCTGTTTTGAATGGATACCAAATAAATACTTAGTTCGTCACATCGAATTATTGCTGAGTGTGTATGAGAAAGTTAACAAAGTGGGTTGTTCAGATCTGCCAAGAAGACTGGTACAACAACTATTGAATCAACTTAGTGAAACTCATGTGATGATGTTACCCGAAGAATTGGTTATTAAATTGGTGAACAAGTATACGTTTGATCCTCTTCTACTTTTGGAAATTCCACTTTTAGATTTCAATTTTCTGTTTAAAATATTCTTGCACAGCAGTTGTTTTAATGAAAAAAGAATGCAAATTGTGACATCATGGCTAACAGAATATCTGAGTCAAAATTTCAGAAAAACTAATGCAAACAATTCTCATAAAGCTTGCAGGGTACTGAATAAGTTAATCAATTTGTTTGTAACACATTCACATGGCGAGAAATATGAAGCAAAGATCGCCGAGAGCTTTCTGAATACAATTTTCTCTATAATAAAGCCAGTCGAGGATGTTACAGATTACATAAATTTACATTGCATTTTAATTTTCGCGCAGCAGTCTAATTTTAAAGATCGTGGCTTTTCTGTAGGTTCTAATTTGATAAAATATGTTGAAGAACTAGATGATAAATATTTTGTGGTAATCATGGATATTATAAAAATGTTTTTGCGGAAAGTAGATGGGAACGAAGAAGAATCATATGAATTTTTCAGCGGCCTTTTAGAAGTAAGAAACGAGTATAATTATGCTCTTGCAGCACGATTGTTATCTACATTATCTAAAAATAAAATCGATCGTTATAATTCCATCATTGAAACTTTGAAGAATGCTGAAATGAAAATTGTATCCATTTTACTGTACAATCATATTTATTGGGATTAACATTGATTTAACGATATCTATTTTTATAATGAATTGTAATCTTTTATATTAATATGGTTAATAAAAATGAACGTTTTGAAAATATGATTTTATTTATAGCTTTGTTTTAAAGCTGCCTCACCAATGTTTATATATCACTGTAAATTTGCAATAATTTTACAAGTGAAATTAATGTTTTAATACATATCTAAAACTCAAGTATAATATGGTCGCGCAGTCATTTCACGTTTACATTAAACTTGATAAAAACCTTAACTTGCCGGGTCGCTGACGCGACCTTTGATATTCAAGTTATGCTTTCCTCATATAACATAAAATTGCCTTGTCTAAAAATTTATCAACTTCTTGAACACAAATCTGACGAAAGTTTTTTGTAAACTTCATATAAACACATTGCATATGTGGTTTATACAAACATAAAATCAAGATGAATTTGCAACGAAATTTAAAATTTATATGAATTATGTTATGACCTGTATTTTATTTCTAATTCTACACAAAATAATTGTTTTAAAATTGTTGAAAATAATTAACTCGGCGTCACACGCCCTATAACCGCAAATATTTTCATTTTCGTCTTCGTCAACCATCCAGTCGACAAAAGTGATGTCCTACATTACCGACGCTACTTCGACGCTACACCACTTGTTTAAAAAGTCAAACTAACGGTTATTTTATTTACTAAAATGATTATTGCTTCTAAGAGTAAAATATTTGTTTATTAATGTTCACTCGGAAAATAATTTAGATGTTAAAAGCGCGCGCGTTGTTCAGCTGTCAGCAGCATTAGCAAATTGTCCTCGCGCAACGGTTGTTTACTGACAATTTAGCGCGTGCAACGCCAAGTTAAAAGCACGTATGCATGTTCTAGAATAATTAAAACAAAATATTTTGGTAATTTTGATGATGATTCAGCACGTATTCATAAACAAATCATTTATTTCATCGAAAACTTCTTCAAACTTGGCTCGAGGGTTTTTAAACATTTTTTTACTAGTCGACGTATTAATTGTCGATATTTAATCAATCGGCTTAATTTCAGTTACAAAAATGATAACCGCAAATGTAACACTTACAAGAATATCTTACGCTACAACTAAGCCTATTTACAACCGATTTTCAATTCACGAAACATTAATACTGTTCCACAGTTTTCATTGTCTTATTTATTTACAATCTCATGTAACATACTCGTCGAAAATGTTTGGCCAGAGGAACCAAATTGAAGCTTAATCTCTGAATCACAATAAATCTCGTGAAATTTCACGTGATTAATTTTCAATTTAATATTCAGTTTCAGAAGCAAGTTCTGCAATACAGAAATCGAATATTTGTGGTTGATAAGAGTTCTGAGCGTATATGCATCATGGGGGTGCCGAGGAAGGGGGTTGAGGTCAGCAGTTCGATGCATGTTGCTGACGATCATTGCCGAAATAGGAAACGGAAACCACATCACCACCGACGTTTATTAAACATTGACCCTGCAATATATTAAAATGAATTTTATTTCAATCTCTCTTTTTATTTCTCTTTGACTACATGAAATGAAAATTAAAAATAAAGTTTATAGATTCTGTATTTATTCAATCACCTGATTTTTATGGGGACTATGGAGTAAAACACATTGAGTCATAAAAAAGGAAACCATTGCGTTTCCTCCCAGCGCTGTTATATGAGCTCGAACTATGGCTAGAATTTCCGTCATAAAACTGTGAGTAAATCCACTCAAACCACCATTCTGTAAATAACCAGTGTTATTTTCCATTATTACATACGAACAGATGAATAATTCTTAACTATTTGAATTTAAAATAATTTATTTAATTCAATTTAATCATTCATTTAATAAAATTCAATTTCCTAACAAACATAATCGATAAACGAAATTTATGGGTGAATTAAAATGAAACATTTGGTTCAAATTATACCTCACGAATCGACGTGCCTTCTCGTATAAAAAAGAAGTTGAGATTGCCCAAGTATCTTTCTATTTTACCACTTGGCAAATATGACAATGGAGTTATGTCAACTCCATATCTCTCTTTTATAGGTACCTGAAAATTAAAATTGCTGCATTATAAATGTTATTATTGATATCTCTATTTTTATAAAAGTTTTTGTTATTTCAAATAAATATAATTAAAATTTTATTGTGAACGAATTCCAATATTAATATTCAATCAATACATTTTATTTGTCTTTATTTTTACTGCTATTAAAAAATCCTACATGTTTGGGTCGAGAAAATCCGTGCGATTTCATTCGCATAGGTGATCGAGGTCTAGTTCTGTGCAAAAGTGTCGCCACCAATGAAGTCGATGTCATGGATGAATTAGCGTTCGGGACTTCTTGCGATGTACTATCTTCCGCCGGATCTTCTTCCAAACTGAATATCATATCACTGTCATCTACGTGAAAAACATCAACTGGCGTTCAACTTAATCAATCTTAACATAATTGAATAACAAAACTATGTAACCAAAAGACGAAACATGAAGAAAATTTATGACCAGAATAATTTTATATCTCACAGTATATTGGAGTTACGAGACAAATGTTTGCTGCTTACCAGATCGTTTTATATGGTCCTTGTTCGTCGACCCACTTTTCTCAGCTACTTGGTCCAGTTTGGTCGGTTCTCCTAGACCTAAAGCCATTCCTATGATTGAAAGTTGCATATCATCTTGTTCTGGAAGTGCAACTTTAAAATGAAGCCCGCATAAAGCGCACGGAATCATTCTGCGGAGCTTAAAATATACAGTCTGAAATAAACAATTTAAAAATAAAAACAGTTCCTTTTAAGTTACTTCATAATTCTCTTTTTGAGGCATATAAATGTAATAGACATACATAAATAAATTATGTAAATCATTTTTTTCAAATCACCTGCAAAACAGATTCAAAATATTTGGAGGGTGCTGTAATTTGTTGACCAGCTGGATTCGGTTGACCTGGAACTTTGGTTCGTGAAACTTGCATGAACATTTGTAAATTGCGAACAATTTCAAGATCATCTAGCCCAGGAATAGTTTGAGTATTCACAATGTGGAAGCCATCAGGAGGTCGGTCATCGATAAGCATATTGATTCGTTCCATATCTTCTACGTCGTCAACTTCTAAAACACAAACATCTTTTGAGCCAAACGCCACGTCTAATTCCGGGAGATCCTCTTCTGATTCTTCGGTGTCAGACGATTTTGTATTGTCTGTATCCTAAAATGAAAGAACAAAATTATATATATTAGATATTTACATTTAGAACTATTATTTTCTATTACTATATATTACTATTATTATAATATATTATTGTAGTATATATATATATATTACATTGACCAATATATTACTTAATTTTTTTTAATAAATAATAAATATGGATATTTTATGTCATCTCATATTTGCTTTGTATATTAATTTATTTGAATTTCATTAGTTATAAAACAATGGCAATTTTTCAATGAATCAGTAAACTAAAAATATTTGTTATTATTTATATAAATTAGTACAACAATCATATCTCTGTTTTATAGAACACGGACAAATTTAGATTGTTAACTGAACAAGGCGTCAATATGGAGGGGATGTAGCTCAGTGGTAGAGCGTTCGCTTTGCATGTGAAAGGCCCCGGGTTCGATCCCCGGCATCTCCAATTTTTTGCAACATGAACAATTTAAAGTACATTAAAATACGTTATCTGCTAGACATATTAGAATGATTAAATTTTATATATAAATTTTACATTAACTTTGAAATGTAAAATTATTTTATATAACATTTTTAAACATTTAATCACTTACTAACCCGTATGATTTATATAAATCATTTACGAGTAGGATTACAAAATTTTCCAAAATAAAAAGCTTTTGCGTTTGTATTCATTCACAAAAATAATTATTCATAAGAACTTTGCTTGTAAATGATTTACGTAAATGTAAATTAGCAGCGTATTTATTTTCACTGTATAGAAATATTTTTGTTTTATAAATTAATTTTATCATAGATTTTTTTAGAATTGAGAATATTTTATGCAGTAAAAGAGATAAGTTGTAAATTACGAATATAGAGTTGGCAGCACAAGTGCCTGCTTTTATGCTGTCATTAAGAGTTGTAATCTAAAATTAATCTTTCAAACTGCACACAATATTTCTTATAACAAATGCATTATAAAGATTACTATATCAACCAGTTTAGTAAGAGCTGAATGTTATTTTACATACCAGTAAATATAAAGTTCATTTCACTTCCCTCAAGACTACTTTACATCGTACTGAAATTTTCAAGTAAAATGTCTTGAGACAAATAAACTTTATTTTATTAGCATATGAAATTTCACTCTAAATCTTACGCTAAATAAATTAAGAAAATGATAAGAAAAGATTATAATATACGTTATATAAAAAACTATAGCAGTGACTTTTCTATCATTACCAATTCTTTTTTATATCAGTAAAATAATTATCATACACTAACTGTACTGAGCGACTTCAATTGATAGAACTCTCTGTTCTTTCTAGCAGTCTCTGCAAGGGACCTGCGTAATTCTGTCAGTTTGTCTTCATCATGCCATGAATTGCCTGAAGCGATGTGTGGCACTGAAGGTTCAGGTAAGGCAGTCATGTAAACTGCCGTACCTACTGCCATGGCAACCATCAATTTTTCCCCAATTGAAATTTGAGTTTTCAGTCCAAACACGGCATTCATTCCTTTCACTCGGAGTTTGTTATAAAGCAAGCTATGCAACTCATACTCCAGAAACGGTAGTAGGTCTGAGATTTCTTTTGCGTTGAGTTCACCCCGGAGGTCTCTTTTGTTTTTACAGACTGTCGCTTGAATGAAGCTTCCTCTACCAGTAACTGGGATGTTCTCTGGCAATTCTGTCGTCGCAAACATCACGTCAGCAACTTTACCACGCCTACAGATGGCACACTTCGACGTCGTCATCTGGAACGGTACACCGTTTTCCGTGTATGGAAGATGGCATATACTGCAGCTCGGTGTGTTTAGGGATTCTTCACGGTCATTACTATCTGATTTTGTACGTGCACGAGCAGTCCGTGTTGGCGCACTATCATCAGTTTTTTCACTTTTAGAATATGTGCGAGGTCGTTCACGATCTGAGTCTACTGAAGTTCCAGTTAAACTTTGGTTGGTACGAGACGTGTCTGCATCTTGTGATTTGTTCATGTTTATAACTGCAGCGGTACCGGAGGCGCTTAATACGCAAATATCATCACTAAAATGATAAAAATGTATTTCAATGGATACACTAAAGATTGGAAGATGTAGTGCTGATAAATGATCATAGTTATTAATAGATTGCCTAGTATAATTTACTTCTAATTGGAAATTATGATTACCATATGCTAATATCTTCTCTGTACCCAATCACAACATTGCAACCCAAAGATCTTGCATGGGATCGCACTTCCATCCTGATCTCCGTCCACCAAAAGTCTCGGCCTTCCGGTTCTTCTAAGCTATTAACTCGTTCAAGTAACTTTACCGACCGCGCACTTACAAAACCACCTAAAAATGAATAAATTGAAACATTTTATTTAACCATTGAACATGATTTTAACGTGGTAGAGGGATTCTTTACCTATATGTAAAATAAAACCAACTGGATATTGCAACATGGTCATAAAAGGGTATTCAAGCATTTCTATTGCTTCTTGATGCATTGTTCTTATAATGGCAGTAGTGGGTTTCACATCTGCTGTTAAAATCTTAACAAGCGGAGTGGTCGGCTTCAAGTTCGTCGTGGACTTGTCACTATTAGTCAATGAACTACCTAAAAATTAGATCTATGAAATATTAAAATTTACATCGTTGTTTTTAGATACAAACAAACGATTCATAATTAAGTTGAAGGACCAGTAAAAGTTGTACCTTTGGTGGTTATACTCAAATCTGAGTCACTCGACCTCCTGTGCATTTGTACAACAGGTCCAGCTCTGACTGAAGCTGATCTGACGTGTTTGAATCCAGATGGCGTAGCTTGTAAGGGTGGCGGACTACTTCTGGCTGAGCTAGCTATTTCTTCTGGCTGCCTAAGGGAAGTAGGAGAGTGGGATTCACACACATTGTCAGTCATATTAGTGACATTAATAGGGTCAACGCATTCTATTCTATCGCTATAAGTTAAGCTATGAGGTAGTTCTTTTAATGCCATCTGTGACTCAACCACCTCTTTGTCAATCGACTCGCTTTTCTGAGCTAACTTCTCCACAGCAATTTCACGAATTAAATCGTTGATAATTTCTTCTGCCAGAGGTTCAGCATCTTTTTTTGGTACTGGTGTTTCATTAGCTGTTACGTTGTTGATAGATTCTTGGCTGGAAGTCATCATTTGAGAGTCTATGATGCTCATCAAATCATACATGCATTGTCTTCTAAATCTTCGAGCTAATCTTTTAGCTAGCAACGCTTCTTTCATCTTTATTTGATTAGGGTCATCAGGATTGGAAATGGAAGCATCTCCTGGTGGTGGATCTACTACTATAGATATGGCTGGAACGGAAACTGACATTTCATCTTTTTCCGGCTGTGTCAAATCATTCTTTGAAGGACCTTTGTATATCACAGTATTTGTTCTTTCTACTTTCCGTGGAGATTTCGACCGAATACTTCTCTTCACAGATACAGCTGCGAGTAAATTATCTTCAGTTTTTATAATTTCCTGTTCTACAAGAGAAGTATCTGGTTGTTCGTTTTCTTTTTGGTTACTCTCATCCTTATTTTCTTTAGTTATCGTAAAGTTAATCAGTTCATCTTCGAAATCTGATCTAATGATCATTTCCTCTTCCCGTGATTCAGAT
Source organism: Psix sp. ZL-2020 (assembly GCA_022817045.1). NCBI lineage: Eukaryota > Metazoa > Arthropoda > Insecta > Hymenoptera > Scelionidae > Psix > Psix sp. ZL-2020. The sequence goes on along the minus strand of JABFQD010001837.1, from coordinate 3,669 downwards.
CCTTCTCTATCCAACAGGCACACTTTTGCTTCATCATTATCATCCATTCTCAATTCGCCTTCTTGAAAAGAAGCTGAATCATCTAGAATATTGTAATTGGTACTAGATTCAGAGGGTTCGTCGTTATCATCATCATCATCATCCTCATCCTCTGTCGACGTGTCAGTCTCCGAGCTGGATATCATAGGGATGGGCAGCTCTAGTGTGTTCATTTCAATGACGGTCTCGCTAGAGCTTTTAGACATTGGGACCACCTCGTCCGAATCTCCTAGAAACTTAATTGGTGAAGGTGTTGGTGTCTCCCGATCTTCTTTAACACTGTCTAGAAGTCCCATGTGCAGAGATTTGATTAAACTAGCAGCCATAATATCTCCACTCGGTTTTTTGCCGACAGACTTTTTATGTTTGAGAGTTGCTTTCAGATCCGCAACAGATGATCTCGCAGAGTCTGATGTCATACTGAAAGATAACGAATCTATGTCGCTTTCCTCATCTGAAGCTTTGGTACCTTTGCGACCTTTGTATAAAATCACCTGAGGGAATTGTTTGATCCGATTTCTGAAACCCCGTGAGAAGAAGCGACGCTTCGACGTCTGTTCAAACTCGAACAGCGACGAGTCGTCGAGGGCATAGTCGGACAAAGAGGGACTTGAGTCACCGCTTCGGTTCATCTGCACACTAGAAAATGACTGCAGAGATAGTTGGCGATTAATGGGGTTAGCCCGGTGGTCTGTCACCCGGACGGCCGTTTTGCGTGAATGTTTCATCATGCTACGTTGGTAAAACGCAAGTCGGTCGCTCATTCTCGGCAGAGGCGAGTGCGCAGGGCTTAGTTTAGGAGAACGGGAAATCAGTGGCGCGCTAGTGCTTTCTACGTCGGAATTATCGTTAAGGATTTTAGACTGAGAATACAACATAGAAATCCTGAGAACACGCATGCAAGGAAGAGAAATAAGAAAACATCAAATTAATACAAGTATTACCTGCTTTATTTTAGCTGGTAAAATAAATTTGAATACATTTTCAATATTGGATCCTAGTTTTATCTAGCAATAAATTATTGTATAATACATTATTATTTATTTATTTTAATTTTAGCAGGGTATACCCTTTATATTCAATATATACACAAGTTAACTACCAATACTATATGTACCAAATTTGTAGACAACAATTATATATAAAGTATAAGTTATCAATATAAAAGAAGGAGTCAATCCTCTATTGCCCGCAAAGCTCAATACAATTATTATGTAGTTTTCAATTGCTTTTTGCAATTTTATCACATGAGTAAGTATGAAAATGTACTCAAACTCGAAAAAATTGCATAAAATATAAAGATAAAAAAAAGAAAGATAAGAAAAAAATATAAAGATAAATGGTTCAAAGAATTATAGAAAGTAAGAAATTGAATCTTAATGATATTTGACAGTAATCGAAAGATATCTATAATGACGTTGCAATTTTTTTCTAAAATTACTTACTCATCAGTTAAGAGACCATCTACTGGAAATGAATAATCATGTAGTTTTACTAATGTAACTGCAGTCCCAATACCTCTGGCGACAATACCATATTCGCCTTCTAAATCAAAATTTTGTTGATAGCTGAAATTACATCAACTTGGTTACATTGACTAAATCTGATCTACAACAATTTTCTCCATAAGGTAAATCAACGTACCCAACAACTGCATTCCCACCAAGATCCAAAGCCTTTAATCCTATTTTTCTTTGTACTTCACCACTCAATTTAAAAAACAAAGTTTGACGGGCTTCGTTAGAAGCTCGAGGAGTCCTTATTTTGTCGATCCATTTATACTCAGGATCATCAGTAACTATAAGCTCTTCTACAAATCCATGAATTACTTGAGCATGATATCCGTGAGGAATATTCGGAGCTAGAAAAATAATTTAAATTTATATATTGTCGAACGCTCCAGAACAATAAAACAACTAATACTGAAGGTGTTAACTTACAGTAAAAGAATTGAACACCACAGGAAGATTGCTTAAATTTATTGAAGTCTATGAATAGTTCTACTTTAACTATAATATTCACCTCGCCCCTGATACCGTGCATAGTATCGTATACAGGTATCCAACCCATCATCACGGATCCTAATAAAAAAATCTATTCAGAAATTTGAAATTTGATTTGAATGTTGAATAAACATTTTTAAAATTTGATCTTCAAAAATATCATGGGTTCCATAATTTTGACTTATTTAACTAATATCACTTCCCACTTTCAAACTAATGATAGCCATCATTAGAAGGTGAAAAGGAAGATGTTAAGTTAAATGTCTTTCTAGATCTCTTATACCTTTATACATTTAATTTTAAAGTTATAAATATATATTATAATAATAGAGACCTCCTTGAGCAGGAACATTTCCTAAGGAATTTTCAACGTTGCTCATATTTTTTGTATGATTTGGTATAGCAGGTAACAATAGTGGGTTTAAATTCAAGTAAACTTTGCCAATGGCATCGTTAGCTGAGTAAGTATCATGGTCCATAAGTCTTATTTGCAGGGGTTCATCCTGTAGTTCCGCATCATCTACTTCAAACTTATACCACTCAGAGTTCCACTGAGGGTTTAGAGATTTTCGGCAGACGTCGGTTTTGTAAGTAATATTGTTAAACTTGAGTTCAACATAAGCGTCTGTTGTATCGCCAGATCGATCCATCACTGGCAGGTTTCGACCTGCCAGGATTTTTACTTTCAGCTTTCCGGGCATTTTTTATTCGAGTCATCAGAGCACCATTATTCTGTTGAAACAAATTTATATATTTAGAGACTTTCATAGAAAAATCAACAATGCAGTTTTTTTATAAAAATATTTTTACAATATGTATGTTTTAATATATACATTTTTTCAGAGAAATATTCATATAGATGGCGTTCTTATAAACTATTTACATAAAATTTACAAAGTAATATCTTTATGATTGAGATTAAATTATATAAACTGTTTGTTTTGTAAATAAATAATTTGAAAATGAAAAACTAAGATGTATTAGCAATATTGTTTCTGTTTGATGTTTTTATATATAACATATAAAGAACTTAGCTTCGAATCAAGATAAATCTAAAAACAATAAATTACAATATTAAGGGAAAACGTTGTTTGCATGTTCATACACAATATTCTGAATAATAATAAATAAAAAATTGATTTTTTACACTTGAAAGTTCATATGAATAATCCATAACTGTTTTTTTAAATTGCTTTAAAATAATAATAGTGAAATACACGATTAAATAATTTTGAACTCACACTAATGACAAATCAGTTTTTAATCTAGATTAAGTGCTTTTTAATGTCATTATCTTATTATTCGGTAGATAATTTAAAATAATATAATTAACATGAGTTTATTATGCTATTAAATATTATTTTTTATATATAAAACAACAGTTAACCTTGTTATATTAACTCATTTATTATTTCTCTAAATATACTCATTTGGAAATTCATTATTTTATTTTTCACACATCTATCAACTGATTGCTGAATGTTATTATCTTCTACTGCATTTTTATAAAATAGGAACATCAATAAATCCATAGATGTAACATTTTTCTTTTACGGTTTATGTCAATTTTGCTTTACCATGACCCAACAATCAAGAACTTATTATGTTTTATAAAAATGAAATTGTC
>JABFQD010001836.1:0-16933 GCA_022817045.1 Psix sp. ZL-2020 | reverse complement strand
TTAATGATTAGCTTTTATAATATATTTGTATAATAATAGAAGTTTTTCTATTTTAGTCATCGAATGTTATTTTAAATATGCAATAGATTTGATTTCTAATGAAAATAAGTTTAATTAATACACAAAATTTCAATTTTAAACATTATATGAAATACCATCATGAATGCTTTTATTAAATGATATTCTTCGTATAATATATTTTGAAAAATAAATCAGACAATAACAATTTTATTGATATTTTTTAAACTTAATAATATTGCATTTCCTCAAAATAACTATCCTTTTACAGACCCTTCTGATGAAATAAAATACGAGATGCCAGCACCTATGCCTATGCCGACAGCTGTAGTTGGGACATTGCCTTATAGTTCATTATATCCATCGATGGGTGAGTGGAACATTGCATGGTTGCCTCCGGATATAATGCCAGTGGGTACTATGCAAGTGGTCCAGCCGAATGATTACTGTCCAATATATCCGAAGTATTCAGAAAGGATGACAGCCGCACCGCCAATGATGCGCAGCGAGAGCCGTCGTGGTCGAGGCCGAGGCAACAAACGCGGAGGTGCCGACAGCTTTGGCGAGCGCAATCATAATCATATGCTTGGTATGAACATGCGAGAAAATCATCCAGGATATGTAGCATCAAATCCAGCCCCATTCATTGTGGCCGGATCACCGGCACAACCAGTATTTATGCAAGATTTAAATGGAGGTACGCAACACCTCGCGGGTCAGCCGCTGTTCGATTATCACCAGATGTCATACCAGTCACAGATGATTCCTCCGCAGTCAGTATATCCTAATTATCGGCCTTATAAAGGATCATTAATGTATCGATCGAACCAAGGTCAGATAATACCGTCAAGCAACGGCGAACCAGTTCACCAACCTGTGGCACGAACCGGGCCGCAAAAGGAACGTCAGGAGAAACATTTTAATTCTCATCACAGAAACAGTCGCAATTGGAACAATGCAGATGAAGAAGAATTGAAGGTTTGTTTATACTTTATTATATTGTACTCGGTGCATTAATGATACGTATATATGATTTCATATATGTGCCATATTTCTTTAAACACACGAAAACAAATAGTTGGCTATATAATGATTTATTGCTCAGCTAATTTCATTATCGCATTATATCATTTGTTGTCACTGTTCATTATTTACAAAACTTTAAAACTAAATAATTAATTCTATAGTGAACATATAATATAATTTATCTCTTGTCACCGTTATAATAAATTTGAGAACATACAATGAAAATTAATAAACATAGATCAAAAAACAAAATAAAAAAGCTACAAGACATGAAAAATTGAAATACTTATATATTCTATCCATCATGATTTTTTTGCTTTAGCTAAACTTTTGTATAGATTAATAGTGTTTAAACATATCTAAAAACGCCTTATTAGATTAATCTAAAATCAAGCCATAAAATATAGTTCAGACTATTAATAAACCTGAAATTATATTTTGTTATTTGTAAATATACTGAAATAGTTTGTTCTTTACAATATTTTAATTAATTATAATATATTCGAGAAATTAGAAAAACCATTTATTAACTTCTAAAGTTCACTATATGATTATCTATTACTGATGAGACATTAATTTGATGACTATAAATTATAGATTAATTTGAAATACTCTTTATGGCAACGTGAATCAAGCATTAATATTTTCATTAGTTTTCTATAAACACGTTGTAAGTATCCCATACATAAAACATGATTCATATAAGACTGATATAATAGCCAAAAATATAAAAAAGTGTATAAGAATACTTCATATAAACCGAAGTATTTTAAATTTGACTTTGAACTTTACTTTATCAAAAGGTAACATATTATAAAAACAAAGGCTCCGGCTATTGGCAGGGCAAAGAGGAGGTGCAAAGTGGCCAAACCAACATCATCACATCAACGAAGGTTACGATGAAAAACAGCCTTGACGAAGGAAAAATTAATGAAGAAGAACATGCAAATGGTAACATTGAAGGCGAGAAGTTTGAGAACAATGACAAGAACACGTCGAAGAATGTACCGATCGAAGACACTGTCACGTCTACAAAAAATGTTCAAGAAACGAAAGAAAATAAAAGTGAAATGTCCAAAGTCAATACTAACAGTAATACGGAAATCGAAAGTACCGATGAAAAAGCAAAAACGGAGTCGCATAAAAACGAAACCCCGAAAACCGAAAATGTGATAGAGAGCTCATCGGATGGCAAAAAGCCAGAACAAACGTTCCAGTTCCAGAATTATGATTGGAACAACCGGTCGATACTAGCATTTAATAATTACTGCCCAGCTACTCGTAAATTTCCAGAAAATACAACAACAACCTTGCCTACAAGCGGAGACAGTCGACGTCTAAAAAGTAGAGTTAATAAACAAGCTGGAGAAGAAAAACTACAAATGACTCCAAAAGTAGAAGAGAAACCATCAGAAAATAATGAAAAAGAAGTAAGTCAGAAAACCGAAAATCTGACAAAAAAAGCTCAGAGTAAAAAGGTACATTGGAATGACGAGCTTCCGGAAAAAACGCCACAGGTCGCACCATCGCCTCCACCCGTCACGAAACCTACGGAATCAAGTACAATGCAGAACAAGGTATCATTTGCCAGCAAGGTGAAGATGAATTCCCCTAATGCTGTAACACCTATGAAACCAATTGTGACAACCAGTTCGCTCAAATTCAACAATCACAATAATAAATGCAACAGCACTGCCAATAATGGAGAATCAAGCGAACAGGAGAATGAAAAGGCAAAGAGTCAAATCAATTCTGAACCACACAAAATTCAAGAAAAAAGATTAGATGAAGCCTCTAGTGAGAATAACAATAGTCATAGTATTAATGCTAATGCTGTCTCTACGCAAGACTATTGCGATGATCCACTTACTTTTAGGATGGGAGGTAAGTTTATTATTTGCAAGAATGTATACGGTTAGTGTTATGACGTTGACAATGTTCAAGTCAAAATTAATAATACTTTGTTTCTACAGGCAATTGTTTAGATTTTAAATTTTTATAGTGAATGAGATATTTTCAAAATCGAAAAGTTCATAATGTTGTTTTCTTTAATAAAGATATGGTAGATAGGAATTCATAGTTATATTGTTACATGTTGCAGAACAGAAGAACTTGGAATAAAACTTCGCGTTCAAATCGAGATATCGCGGTAGTCGATTGTTGTTATAAAAACTAAAAAAAAGATTGATTATTATTACATACCGAATAGATCAAGCGGTCAAATTGTAAGTGCGTGCGACTTTATATAAATAAGTACGTTGTTTGTTTTATAATTTAAGTGTGTTCATTTGGTGGCGCTGTGGATAACATTTTGGAGGTTCAATCGGGATGGCATGTATTAGCAATTTGGCATGTTGAGGTCACCAAACGATCGACTGTTGCCTAGGATGGTGTTAACCTATTTGACTCATGTGGGATTGGACTCGAAAAATGTAAATAGCGACGAACTACAAGAGATGAAGCGCGAAAAAACACAGTAACATCAGATTTAGAGTTTGGCTCAGAAACTTCGTCAAAAAGATGTTGACCTATTACAGGGAAAAGCTGGTAGGGAAATAATAAATAGTAACAATTAGCAGCGCTGCAAGAAAAACTAAAACAGCTAAATCTCATTCACTTAGACACGTCAACATTTACACAAAAAGCAAACGCAAACAACACCAGTCACACAATTACATTATCCTGAATCGAGAATGAACCATTTGGGGTTAGGGCAATCTTCGACAATTAACCTACAGTAGTTAAAAGTCAAAATGTTAAATCTAACCCCATTATATTTAATTATATTTCTTATTCTAATGGATGGTCAGAATCGGTTTAATCTGCTGCTTTAAATTCAAGTTCGCGTGGACTTGTTCGTTCGTTGTTGAACGCGTTTCAGGGTCAAATAAATATGAGTTTCGAAGAACTCAAAGAGCAATTGGAATTACATTTTGATGAGAGGCATTGTGCTCAGATATATTATTCTCTTTTCACAAATCAACGACAGAAGATAAGGGAAGATTTTGCAACATTGGCTAACGACTTGGAAATTAATTAAAAATCCTTATGAGCGGTTCGAGATAAAATAGGCTATTCACATTTTATTGCAAATATTTCAGATGGGTTTGTTTGCAAGACACTTCAACTGAATGATGTTATTTTTTCGAAGGAAGCGATTATTAGGTCCATGGCTGTGAAGGAGATTCAACAAATCAATTTCACAACTAGATTTTCGACAAAGTCAGCAGTATTAAGTTATCTAACTAAGGAACCAGCACACGAGAAATGAAAAGCCAACGAACCCAAACCCCAAAGCTCAGCGGCTTGTTGTTCTTTGAGACAATAAAGAATTAGCTGCCCCAGGAAATCATATCAGTCGGAAAATAAACATTGATGGAACTAGTGGGGCATAATTTGACAGAAGAAACTGGTTTAATCTCAAGTGAGCTCGAGATTGGGCGAGTAGATTGCAATAGCTACCGTTTAATGTACTCCAGAAGAGTGGATGATTTGATTTGTGAATTTTTACTTGATACTGGTGGTGATGTGTTATTTTTTTATAGGTTGGTTAATTCAAGTATGTTACGAATTTCATTGATTAGTACTCATCTTAAATATCCTACTGGACAATTTTTCCTGGCAAAATATAAAGAGGTGGTTAGAATTACTTTGGATCGCTATTTTCGACAACTTCTTATGTATTTAGCAGATATTTGCATTCTCGGAAATGATTTTCTTTCGTCTACGGGTCTCACCAACCGTAATCGAGTAGTTTCTGAAGATTTGCAGAGTAGCAAGAAGACATCTATATATCAAATTTCGAGTATTTTAGGGCCTTCTACGATTCTTTTAAGAATTCTATAGGAGAATAACTCTAGCTCTAATTGAATAATATGGAAATAGAATCTTTTAAATAGTTTCTTCTTGAGTTTCAAGACTTATTTTCAGATGAGATCATTACAGGAAACTATGAAGGAGTCCAAAGTTAGCTTAAACTGAAAGAAGGGACAAATCCTATCAAACAAGATAATACGAAAATGCTTTTGCATATTTTAAACGAGTTGAACAAACTGATCGAGGAGATAAAGGAGAAGGGTGTGACTGAAAAGTCAAAAAGTCTCTTGGTGTTTCTAGTTCTTGTCATAAGAAAGAAGAATAAATCTATCCAAATTTGTGTCGACTACAGGAGAAGGAAGGAAATTAAATAATGTTACTATCAAAGATTCGTATCCTCTTCCAAAGATAGATGATTTATTGAATCAAATTGTTGGATATTCATGATATTCAACGTTGAATTTGACGAGTGGATATTGACAAATGAAGGTGGATCCAGCTGATTAAGAGAAAACACCTTTCTCGATAGAGCAAGAATTATGGCAATTTGTCGTGTTATCGTTGGATTGTGCAATCCTCCAATTATAAGATCTATCTTTATAAGATCTATCTAGTTTATTTAAATGACGTAGTCATCTTTAATAACATTTTTCGTGAGGTTTGAGTCGTTTAAATCAGATTTCCTCAGGCTTTGCGATGCAGGATTAAAAATTAATTCAAAGAAGAATGTATTTTTCAATCGAATAGTTAAATATTTAGGTCACGTTATCTCCGACACTTTCTGGGTTTCTGCTCTTACTACAGGAAATTCGTAAAAGGATTCTCAAAATTTTACTCATAGTTTCACCAAAGAAACACACTTAAATTATAAAACAAACAACATAATTTATTTATTTAAAATTGCATGCATTTATAATTCGATTGCTTGATCCATTCTGTCTGTAGTAAGAATTAATAATTCTTTATTTTATTTTTACAACGACGACTGCGACATCTCGATTCGAATGTGAAGTTTAATTAAAATTGCTTCTGTTCCGCAACGTGTAACAATATTATACTTAATAGATGCTTAATCATGACATTTTCTTAAAGAACTTGACTTGAAGTAGAAGACATCTATATGAACAAAAATAATTTCCTTTAAAATATTTCACTGAATTGTTAAAATTTAATTAGTTTATTCAATGAAGTATTTGTAAATAAGTTTTATGTGCAGGACATAAACGGAATACTTAAATGATACCATTACCTTTAATGAACTTGAACAAGCGAATTTCACAAACGCTTCATTATGCAAACGGGCCAGAGATGCCGAAACTGTATGCATAATTAAATTATGACCATTATTAATGGCATTCAATAATAGTCGCATTACTAATGATCAAAATAAATGAATGGTAACTGCATTTTCAGAATTTTTATTAAACTATCAAATGGATATTCAGACGGTAAGCTTACAGCCCCGTGGATTGACGAATCGAAGTAATTACTGTTACATAAACAGTATACTTCAGGCATTGCTCGCATGTCCCCCATTTTACAATCTTCTGAAGGCAATGCCTTATTCAATAAATACGTCAAAAAAAAATTCTATATCGCCTCTCTTGGATAACATGTAAGTGAATAAAAATTTGGTTCGATTTATCTTCATAATTGATTTGAAACCATTATAACAATCTTTTTGTTCCATTTTCAGGATAAGATTTGTCCATGAATTTACACCATTATCAGATGGAGCACGTCTTATTAACAAAAAAGATAGAACACAAAAGCGTAATGAAAACGCGTCAGTAGATATACACAGTGGAATGCCTTTCGAGCCTGTTTATGTTTACACGATGTTAAAAAACACCTCATCGGTGTTCTCAGTAGAAGGTAGACAAGAAGACGCAGAAGAATTTCTCTCGTGTCTACTCAATGGGCTTAGCGATGAAATGCTTGAGCTCATGAAAATTGCAAATCGTGAAAAAAAGACTGCTGCAATTGATCCAAATGTTAATAATAATCAAGACGAAGAAGAATGGAAGGTTTGTTTTTCACATTCATTTTATAATAAAATATATAAATACATTGAACTTTACATTGAATTTTATTTCAACAGGTTATGGGCCCTAAAAACAAAGGCTCTATCACGCGATGCACAGAATTTGGTAGAACTCCTTTGTCAGATATTTTCAGAGGCCATTTGCGATCAAGAGTCATTAGATCTGGTGAACAATCAACAGATTATGTTCAACCCTTCTTCACTTTACAACTTGATATAGAGGTAATGTATTCATCTTATAAGAATAAAATATTTAGGTTTTGTTATACGAAATTATTTTAATTACTACCATTTTTTTATTATTTTTAGAAAGCTGAAAGCGTTAGGGAAGCTTTCGAGATTCTTGTTGGTAAAGATCAGGTTGAAGGAATGATATGCAGTAAAACAAAACAGCAAATCGAAGCATGGAAACAAGTCTTCCTTGAAGAGTTACCAGTAATACTGATCCTTCATTTGAAGTGGTTTGATTATAAGTTGGATGGTTGTTCGAAGATCCTAAAACAGGTCGAGTTTCCTGTAAATCTAAAAGTGGATAACAGTAAGTACACGAAGAATCAATGAATATACTTAGAATTGTTATAATCTCATTATTGTAATGTTCTTATGCTTTAAACTGTAAAATATACCATAATTTTTTTACATTGAAAATTATAATTTGTAGTATTCATATTATAAAAATATATTTTTATATTTTCATAATATTAACAAAGTAGTATTAATAGTAGTAGTTTTTCATAAAAGCTAAAGAAATTAAAATTATTTTACAGAATTTCTATCGCCAAACGCAAATAAAAAATTCCATCCGAAACAAAAACAGTACAAGTTGTTTGCTGTGACATACCACGATGGTAAAGAGGCGACAAAAGGTCACTATTTGACAGATGCATTTCATGTGAGCTACGGTGGTTGGGTGCGTTACGACGACAATTCCCTGAAAGGTGTTCCCGAAGGTAGCGTGCTCAAGCCCCAATCGCCGCGAGTTCCTTACCTCCTTTATTACAGAAGAGCAGATACCATAGGCAACAACAACAACAGCAGTAATGCTAATAATAACAATCAATCCAACAATGTAAGATCGCGCTAATAATTAGATTAATGGAGGAAGAAGAAAGTTGAGTAGTGAATATTTTAAGAAAACGACGATGTTGGATTCAACCGAATGTCCTTCTAAAAAGCAACAGAGTCATCAAACTCTTGAAGGCGCGCTGGCAAACTAGTTTGCACTTTGTTTGTTTTTTCAATAACGCATTTGTACATTTTCCAAATTGAGTGGCTCATTTTAATGAGGGCATGTGTGTATGTTTATGAGTGTAGAGAAAGAAAGTGTTGATTGTTTGTGGCGATTGCAAAATGAGAAAATGACAGCGAATGAAAATGCGTGTGATGTATGAACGTGGTTATACGAAAATGAGCCCGTCTTTTTTACGAAATAGATTTTTTCAAAAGAAACATCATTTTCGATGTATCCAACATGTATATAAATATATATACATACATGTATAAACTGTGCTCAGGTATACGTATGTGTTCAAATATACATGATGTATATATATGTATATGTTTATGTATGTTCTTAGATGCAGGCATATTCACATATATATGCATATATAATAAAACATCAAAATGATGAGTTAATAGAGAACAAAACAGTTATACTTTATTCTTGCGAAAAAACTCGAGTGGCAGCCCGAATCAATGTACCATATTCTCATCGTTATGTAGAATATAGAGAATGTACTACAATTAATCGTTACAAGTTTTATATAATCTGCCTTTGATATATGAATTTAAGGGGAAAAAAGAAAAGTTAAGAACGGTAAAACGGACAAATTAAAAACCGATTCACTAGAACTATTATTGATAGTTTAATTAATCTCTTAACGCTTCGCTTTAGAAACAATCTGTCTTACTTATTAGACTTGATTTGTATTTTCAAACACATTTATCGACCTCTAATCCTCCCACATATTTCTTTTAATCGATTCCACTCATGCACTTTTATTTATTCACCAATTCGAGCTGTTGTATCCTGCTTCTCAAAGATTGTGCCAAGACATGTTAGTAGCGGATTTTTAGAGCGAACGGCGTGCATATCATGTAATACTCTCCGGCGTTAAGAGCTTAATTACCGCGATCTCAATATATTGTTATTATGTTGTTACTGCAGTTGACTGTATAAAAGTCTGTGTGTGAGATAATATTTTGGATAAATCAAGACAAATTATTTATTTTCATTTGACACCTCTCGAGTGTGACCATACGTAGTACTCGCGACCACGCAGAGTGCCGTGCTAAACTTATGTTCCTTACTAATCAGTTGTCCGATGTTAAACTGTATTTAAAATATTAGCCTAGATGAAAAATATAAAAAAGTATTCAATGAAATTGATACTATCCATTTTTCACGTGTAGGAAAATAACGTTACAATTGTTCCACGGCACTCAAATTTCCGCGAGCGGACACTTCTTAATGCTGCCGTCATTTTAATTCTATTTTTCCAAATAACAAATCAACGAATCGATGTTTATTATAAGTTCACCATCACTCATTCATGATCAATCAAAACGATGAGCATTGTTGTTACACATTAATAGTTTGTTAATGAGAGAATGTTTTTTCTACGTTAAAATTAGAGAAATGCGTTTCAACTATTAAAGGGCTATTCAACTATAAGTTGTTTTATATAGCTTGTCTGCTGTTCTTGAAAATGTATTTATATCAATTATCTATCAATCAGTCAACTAGTTTCGACGATGAACGTTTATTTATATTTTATTTGTTTATCAATGATTTTTCAGCCGTTACTAAGATTGTTAATAGTACGAAACGTTTGCTATAGTTGATGTGAAAAAGAAAAAAAATAAGTCCTATTCTTTTCGAAAAAAAAAACGAATATAATTTTTTTTTATTATTATAAGCATTGTTCGCTAGATAGAAATTATTTTCAGTAGCAATGGATAAGATAGTCACTAGAAAATCGTTTCTCGAATCACTTTATTGGTCCTAAGATAATATAACATTTTAAATATTGTGATGCTATTGTAGAATTTATTTTTTAATCATAAACGCCAATTAAAAGTGATTGGAAAAACGGATACTCTCTTTAATTAATCGATTTGTTTTCAGATTTAGATAATAACCAATTACCTTCTGAATTGATTTATTAAATTTTTGTTCCAACTGACATTGTTATTGATAGTCATAATTAATAAAGGTATAAGTTCTTTAAAAAAGAAATTCTTATTAAATTTGTATATTATATTTTTATTATAATTGAATACTTATAATACACTCGTAAAAATCGTCAATTATAAGATTAACGAATTAAGTACAATTATTTTGCCACAGTTTAATCATTTACAACAATTTTAATTTATTTACAACATATTCATAAATGGTTATTTAATAATTGGCTTGTTGAATATTTAATCACATGTTTTTTACAGTTTGGTTTCTAAATAGTCAGACATTAATTTTTTCCCAAAGCATCGCATTAATAAAAATGTAGGTTATTCAATAATTATTCAAATTGGCAATCTTCATATTTATATATTATTGATGTTAAATATTATTTAAAATCATGACAAAATTCACTCTGAACATGTATGACAAAACTGACAAAGTGTTTTTATTGTAATCAATTAATTAATGCATTAAATAAATCAAGAAGTTATAAAGATATTTAACACATTTCAACTTGAAAAATTTCAAGTACAAGAATTAAATAAATATATTACAATTTTAATATGACAAAGAATTAAATAAATTTTATCGAGAATGATACAAAAAAATGTATGCATTCTTTTAAATAGTCAAATTTTATCAATGTTAACTTTTCTAATTTTTCCAATTATTTTGAATATATATTTATTGAGCTTTAAAAATCATTTAAATCTATAATGAATTAATTTTCATCGCGCATTTCATGACATTAAAATGATTATTAAAATTGCGAAAATAGATTTCAAAATATATGTATAATTTTATATTTACACACCATACTTAAATACAAATTTTTAATTTTCACTGAGTCATTCAATTTTCTATGACACTTTCCAAACCAGCATCTAATTATTGTTTTTGCATAAGTAAATCATTATCCTTTTTATAAATATTAACATAAAATAAATATACTTTAATAGTTATTCTTAACAATGATTTTCTAACACTCCATTAATATCTCACGAGATTCACATGAAAATGTTCATGAATAAACAAACGAGTATAAAAATAAAAAATAATGTCAGTGGCCTGCCAACACAGCTAATCATTGACTGCTAAAAATGTGGCAAACAGACTTTGCCAGCAAATAATTCAGAGACAACTGTTGTCCACAAAGCCAAGACAAATAATATGTAAGAAATTCCGACTTGATGTGAGTTGGGCAATTGGTAAGGTTGACCACCAATTTTATCTACATGGAAGCCCATTGGAAATATCACAGCTGCTAAACAAAAGAGTACCACTGAAATGAAACAAAATAATGTAATAAATACGAGAGTAATTGTAACAATTTATTCAAACAATTTATATAAAATACTTACTAGCAGTAAATCCAACCCACCGAGCATAAGCAATAGAATTACGATCCCATTGAGAGCTGATTAAAAGTATTATTGTTATGGTTATTAAAATACATCCTAGAAATATACAAATTAAAGCTAATAACCACTCTGATTGCAGTTCTGGTGCAAAGCAGACTTGTTGTCTGTTGTATAATGTCATACAAGATAACATTAAACCTAGTCTAATGTCACCTGAAACAAGAAAATAAATTTGTTACAAGTGAGAGCAACTAAGGTTAATCTGGAGTATTCTTATAATAATAATAATAATAATAATTAGCAGTTTAATCAGTTTTAATATAACTTATGATATTAATGGTTTATGTAACAATTCATTTCGAATTGTAAAATTCAACTTTATGATAATTCAAGATAGTTATATCATTGAAATGTTAGTGCAGTAACATGGTATAAATGCAATGAAAAATTGTGAAAACTTTCGCGAATAAACAAAATAATAAAATAATTTATGGTTTCATGAGTTATAATTTTGATAAATATCACTAAATTTATAGTATTAAAAATGTATTTATAAAAAATATAAACCTCCTACGTCTGTGACAATCCAGTCAGGCATGGCAAGACTAACAATGGCAAATACATCAGCAGCGAGGAACAAAGTTCCAGAAATCAAAGTTAATTTATCCATATCTTCTAAAATAGTCTGACAAATGCTTCACTAAAAATTGCTAACCCCAATCCATGAGTAAATGTAAGCCAAACTTATTTTGTCAAGTTACTCATATCAGTCATATTATTATCTGTAAGGGACAAAAAGACGAATTTTCCATATGCTTACTAGTCAAGAATTTAAACCCAACAAATTCCAAATTTTAGAGCTTTGTAGAGCTTTTTTTGTTCACTTTAGTTTTTCGAGACATAAACAAATGCAATTGCAAGCACTCCTCCAGGCTTTAACTAATATTGCGACTGCGCGCTTGTTCACAAATAAAGATAGAAGAGGCAAGAAAAGGATGGAGTAATAATTCATTCATTCGGATTCATCTGGAATCCGCATTTGAACAAAAATTATATAAAAAGTGATGCTAATAATTATGTTTTATTAGTTGATTGAATAAAGGGAAAGAAATTTTATTGTGATTGATAGATTGAAATATCTTTGTAAATGATATAAATTTATCGGATCAGATTTTTAAATCAAAGTGGAATAAGGCATGATGTAAATGATGACTGCAAAGTACAACTCTGGTACAAGTCAAAGTTGTCAAAAATCATGTTAATATGTTCAATATTTAATGATGAAAACAAAATAAAATTATATTTTTTGAAATCACAACAATCGAAAGCTTTTTTATATTCAACTCGCTTTATCTGTTTTATTTTTCTTTTTTTTTTCAACGGATTCATTAAAAAAATTATGTACTTATTTAGAGATGTAATTAAATTTTGTATAAATATTTATAAACATTTAGTTTGGAATATTCATAAATTCGATAATTCATCAATTATCGCGCGATTTAAGATAAGCATTAAAATGTTTCAATGGAAAACGCACTGAGGGACTTTTTGAATTTGTAAAAATGTCAGTGAAAATTATTCATTAGGGTATGAAAAAGTTTTCCGTGCATTTTCAAATCAAATTATTTTTATTTGTAAAAAATAATAAATGATTTTTTCGCGCAAATAACTGAAAATTATTTTTTTCGTAAATGATTATTTCAAATATTCAACTGTAATCAATGAAGCTTAAAATAAGCTTCTTCATAACATAACAATGACATAATAACATAATAATAATAACATCCAATAATATCATGAATATATTAATTTAAAAACTCAGAAACACATTTGTAAACAAATATGCATTTATTAAAATTGAGTACATTTTGTAATATCATCCCACTTAACTGCTTCACATTTCAAAAGGTCTAATAAAGGCATTTGGTCCAATTTATGCATCTGTAATCATAGATAATAATGTATAATATACTCATGACAATTTTTTGTCTTACAATTTTACTAATATATAAAGAGTAGTTTACTACTGATTTTATTTTCTTTTAAAGAAACTGAAACGCATAATTTTTTAAGATATAAAAAACAATTATAACACATAATTATTGCAATTGATCTATTATTAAAATGTAAATAAAGACAGATCAAAAGTGATCTACATTGTTGTTTAATGCATTTGTGTAAAACATCATACTTACTTGTTTTCGAACATAACAAACTATTTTTTCTAAGTGTTCTGGATTATTTGACTCTGCAGCCAAAAACCTTCTCCATAGAGCTCCAGCAAGAACTTTATCACTACTCATAATTCCTTCATCATAGCTGACAAAAGTAGCATTCATTTGTTCAGCTAATAACATCGTATTATCTCTTTTTACAGAACGATCTATCGTCTAAAAATCATTTTTATGAGTGTTAAATGAATCATATGATTAATTAATTTGTCATAAATACATAGTTAATAAAGTTACTCACTCCAAGTTTCTTCAGTCTAACTTCAAAATCTTGCCACATGAATTCAATGAGTTGATCTCTCATCATTTTGCCATTATTTTTATCTGCCATTAGACGAGTTGCAGCCATCCATACATGCAGTTCAACTACCACAAACCAAGACGTAATACTGTCTTGCATTTCAAATTCTGAAAATAATGATTATAAATTTATTTTCTACAGATACCGTGTAAAATTTAATTATTTACATTAACTTTACTGTGATATTTTAAATTCATATACAATCATTTTATAACACATAAAAATGAATACCTTCAAAAAATGTTTTAAAGTCGATAGTATCTACAATTTTTTCATATAACAAAGCTGAATAAGCTCGTAATCTTTGCGTGTAGAGATCTTCTATACCCAACATTTTTTTTATTTTTCTAAAAACGGTAGGTTTTGGTTCCGATAAAGATTGCGTTACATAATGTGCATTGTTTAAATATACACGAGGAATAACAGTAACAGGTTCTATTTTTGCAACTTTTATATTTTTTAATGCATTGCTTACAACAAACAAATTCTGGAAGAAAAGCCAATAAATTATGATGTAATGTTTTACAAATCCAAATGAATCATTTAATTTAAAAAAGACTTCTAATTTCATAATATTGCTTAACATTACTTATTGAATTGTAAAAACAATTAGTATGTAATGATAATTTAATAAAATAAAATATACTTTTTTTCATAATATAATAATTAAAGAATATACAAATTATTCGGTGTAAAATACTAACCTTAGTTGATATTCTCCTTAAAGAAAACATGTTGTTCTTTTTGTTGTCACTTAATTTAATTTTTATTATTTAAAGTATCTGTAATAAACATGTCCAAAATTAGAGCTGCGAAGTTACAATTGTGATTTAATAGAATATTTAAATGTCATGATTCTTTTACTTACCTCTATTTAATTTCATTTGATTGTTGTTGATTAATATTATGAAATAATACTTAAATATTATGTTATAAGATTCAAAATGTTCCAACGTTAACTAACAATTCATTCGTTTATTTATATTAACATGTGTATGAAGACACTATTTTCATGTAAATATATCTCTGTAGATACTGTCAGGTAAAACTGGAGTGATCACACGGACCAGAATGCTCCATAAAACGATTACTTTGTGGATATGATCTTAAAGTTCCTGTTGGTAGTTAAACAAAACACGTGTGATTTTCCCGCGAAATATATCTGAAAGAATTGTTAGAATAAGTAATTAAAATAGCTAACAATATAAAGTAACGAATGTTTTATCTTAAGTGTTTTGCTCTGCGTAGTCGTTTTTTTGAGGTTACGTATAGAGTAACACATGCACCGAGTCGCTGTTACAATAAAAAAAGTGGTGCCAAGATTCATACATTGTTAGAACCATTCAAAATGGATAAGTTGAAAAATGTTAAATCGACATATAATCTTTCACTACAGGTAATATTTTACTTTTATTTTTAAGTGTATTTTTTTAGGTTCTGATTATTAGTACCGACCATGTAATATTTGAATTTGTGTAATTATATATATATATATATATTACGTACTTCTATATACATGCACATTATTTTGTGTACTTTTTACTCCCATATAAAATACTAAACTATTATAAAAAATAATATTACAAATATAGTATGAGTACTCCAAAAATTATATGGAATTACACAGGTTCAAATTGTTAAAATCTTAATCATTTATATACCATTATGTTTGTCATAGTTTGTTATTAATTATTTAAATCAATTAAAAAAATTATTTAAGTGAAAAATATATTATTTTTATCAACTTTAAATTATATATATACAATTTCTCTCTAAATATTTGTAAATACAAATACAAATATACAAATGTAAAGGGTAGCATATCCAGTCTGGTTAAAAAGGAGACGTGGATTCTAGCCGAAGCCAAAAAAACGATTTTTTGATTTTTGTCTAATTTTTAATAAATTTCAATTTTTATAAAATTGAAAAAATCCTAATCTAATAAAATATTTTTTGATTATTTATCGCTATAGATAATTAATTAATCCCCTCCAACTAAATATTATTAATAGAATATATGTTTCTATTCAAATATGTATGTTTTATAAAATAATCTATTATATAAATAATGTTTTTAACAATACATATTACATGTTTTCTAGGTATTGGGATGTGGAAGTTTAGGTTCACCTAAATCTCTTTTTGTGAGCACAACTAACAATACATATTTGTTTAACTGTGGTGAAGGCATGCAAAGAATCGCTTTTGAATACCACTACAAACTCACAAAAGCCAGTAATATTTTTATTACAACTCCAGTATGGAGCAATATCGGCGGTTTACCAGGATTTGCCTTGACGGTTGAAAAAGGTGGCCAAATTGAACTTAGTATTCATGGTCCTGAAGGTACTACTGACATGCTGGAAGCGGTGAAAAATTTCGTCACTTTTAAGACATTGTCACTGAAACAACCAGAATTGACAAAAAATGAAAATGGAAATTCCGTTTACACTGATGTCAATATGACAGTTGAATATGTTAGTTTGGCGAGGAAACAAGTACAAGTCGAGAAAAAAGATTTACCAGCTTCTGAACTTCTAATTGATGATATTAATTATTATGATTACCAAGAAAAAAAGAACAATAAAAGGACGTCTCCAATAGAAAATGATAAACCAAATAAGATAAGAAAATTGCAAATCGATCTTGATAAAGGTAGAATTGCATCTTCCATGGCTTACATTTGTAAGTTGCATCCTAAACAAGGAAAATTGGATTTTGCTAAGTGTGTTGAATTGGGTATAAAACCAGGACCCAATTTAGGTAAATTAAAAGATGGAGAAGATGTTGTTTTGTCTGATGGCAAAATGATCAAAGCTAAAGATGTTTGCTCGGATCCTACTCCTGGTCCTACTTTTATAGGTAAAATTTTTTACAACTACAAATATTATTATTATTATTTAATTTAGTTATTTATTGATATTATGTTTCGTTTCTTTTATGTGTTAAAGA